>BEXV01000083.1:370317-389645 GCA_003118195.1 Hemicentrotus pulcherrimus | reverse complement strand
TGGGGTGGTGAGGAGATGCAAAGGAATCAAACAAACGAATAGAGGGATAATGAAGAAAGGGGTGGGTAGGCTTAATGTGCCGAGAGATGATGTTCAACAGCAATTCTAATCAGTGGATTGCGAGGGCTACTGATAGACGGTCACGCCGAAATACCTCGGAAATGAATATATGTTATCCAGTAGCGATTCGGGGGGAGGGGCTGAAGCCCGCCCCCCTCCCTCAAAAAAAAAAAAGCGAGGCACACCCGCCCCTTCAAGTTTCCCCAAACGCTCCTGGTATATGCCTGTCTTTATTGCACCGAATATCCCGACTTTCATATACCTTGCGAACAATTATCACAAATTAAAGCCCTAATAGGATAATTATTTGCCATGGAGACCACTCATCAGTCTATAGTTATTGTGGAGAAATCCACATTATTGAGAGTTCGCATTCCGTGCACATTTCTAACTCCATATCTTCGGTAGATAACTGAGCTATCACGACAGTGTTATGGCCGCTAAACTGTAACTAGGATATAGTCTTGCTTCCATACTTTAGTAGATGATGGTCTTTGTGTATTCTGTGAGATATCATGATTATCGTGATGATGAACCAATATATTCACAACTTTGATTTTGTCGCGTGTCACCCTGTTGGATCTCCTTAAAACTCGTATTTGAAAAGAGAAGAAACAAATATTCATTTATAACTTCGATTAATCACATTATAAAACGCCGTTTAACATTTTGTACATGGGTGCTAGGTTAAAAATATTCAACGTCTTGAATGAGAATGATAAATTTTGATTGTGGCTGTGATGAAAGGGGTATCATAATCGGATGCGACAGACAGCACAACGACGAATGAAGGCGAAAATTAACGCGGTCTTGCTTGCATGCTGGTAGGTCACTGTGGATAAACAATAATTTACGCATGCACAATGAGAATGAGCATGAAGAAATTTTAATGAATTCCACTGGCTTATTTATGGCCAAAGGGAGGAATGGGGTTGCCAGGAGATCAATTTGAGTGAACACCTGAAAGATGATTATGAGATGAGATGAGATAGGATTATAAAAACGAATGATACATCATTTTAAACAAAATTGAGAAGTACGCCTATCGATTGTTATGACGGTTTTGTTTAGCTTAGTTTGTGCTTTAATACCTGTTGTCAGATTTATGTTGTTGTATTTAGTGATTTTAATGGTCTTAACAAAATTGTTAACGAACCCTTTTTCTCTTTTTCATAAACGTATTTGGAACATATTAATTGATACTAACCTGATTCGTACTTTTTGTGTACATAGTTAACATAGTACATGTATCTGTCATTCGGGGATTACAAATATTTTTTCCATTGAAGAAAATGTGTTTGTTGTTCCATAGCATTAATTAAAAACATTCGTTTTGTTTCGTTTTGTAAAGGCCCATGTTTTCAAAACTTCTATAACAACCAGTTTGAGACATTCACTTGTGCAGTTTACCACTGTTTACATCATTATAGGATATCCCACATGTAGGCTGCGTCATGTACTACAAAATTAGTTCTCTCCTGATTGATTGATATGAATGATGTGGGTCTATATTAACCATGTTTGTTTGATATCACGCAGTATATTCAGTTGCGTTACCAGAATCATTGGGGAGGGGGCGGGGTGGAGTTGGAGTTGATGGAGGAAAAAAGGTAGATCCAGGATCGTCAGAAAAAAGGGAGGAGGCGGCGAAATGTCAACAAGCATCTCTCTGGGTTTCCAAACATGTTTACGAAGGGGGAAGGGGAGGGGAGGGAGTGTACATTGAATTTATATTTCATCAAAGCATTGCTCGATGAAAACCTGTCGATGCGCTTATTCGTACCATTTCTAATTCCCCGTCTTTATTCTGATCTGACAGCTTATTGCTTTTTGGTTGAAAGGAGGTAATGATACGCTGGTAACGAAATATTCCAATTAATCTCAAAATAATAAACTAATTTCAATACATCGTCATGTCTAGCAGACGAGAGCGTTTTTTTTTTTCTTCAAGAAGTCCCCGTTTCCTAACTTCAGTCCAAACCATCATTCTGAGGCGGTCCCTGATAAAAACAAATTTACCGGTAGCGCAGTCAATCAATATTTCACCGGGAGTGCTATTTGAACGAATGCTATGTCAATTTCACCCCCTCATCACTCTCTATCAGTGACTTACTTGTATCAGGGAAACCATATGGATATAATGGTCTTTAAATAAGCACGTAAATGTCTCGAATTTAGTATAGATGCATTTGGAAAGAGTAATCCGTGGAGCATATCTCTTGAATAATTTGTCGTCTGGGTTTTGGTAATTGCCATTCGAATGGTGATTAATGCCCGGTTAATGGCAAATTAGCTTGAATTGATTTGTTCTGTCGTATTTAAATCGAGCTGATATATCAAGCGGCTGTTTATTCTTCGAAATACCCAAATGACAGAGTTGTGTGAATATTCTATGCTGATATTGAATTGCTGAATACAAATCAATGCATTTCCATGTATACCACTTTAAAAAAACGTTTGAACCCCATCCGAAATTCCAATAGCATACAAGTCATGATACCGTTTTTTTTTAAAGATGTCTTTTTGTTATTCTTCTTCTCCTCTCCAGAAATGGTACTCTTGGCGCAAGAACGAATGGCGAAGAAATGAAGGATTGCGCATCGGATCTGGTTCTCTTACAGACATGTGAAGTCTGCGATACCTTACTCCACACAATCATTGTCATCATCTCAGTATCAGGGACTTCCAGATACCGGCAGTGGAGAATGAACTGTCATAACTATTGACCTGCGCAGAGAGTTTTAGCTGACAAATATCAAGGGATGCATAACTTAAGAGAGGGTGGACTTTCTGCATGTTTAAAGGAGAGAATTGTGTTCTCTTAACTTTAAAGGGGGGAGTTGTAAGACATAAATATGGAGGCTAAAAAGATTTTGTGTTTGTTTAAAGATGGGGAGGGGCATTGAGATGTGAAGCTTAGGATAAAGTAACATTTAATTAATACATGGATATTGAAAGAAATGCATTTATAGATGAATTAATATTTAGAGAGGGAAAGAGTACTTCGCGCAGGAGATACATAAACATATAGAGAGAAATTAAAAGAAAGTGAGAGAGAAAGAGAGAGAGAGAGAGAGAGAGAGAGAGAGAGAGGATATACTAAAATGTATACAATATGAAAGAATGAGATAGCAAAGACTTTGAAAAATCAATTTAAAGATATAACGACCCTCTTGTTTTGCCTATAGAAGTCATGTTTGGATTATATAGTGTAATATGCAAGGCTATATCAAAATTGCCTGAAGTTAATTTTTCAAAAATATTTGAGAACATGCAAAGAATAGTTGGGAGAAGAGGGAGTGAGAGAGGGAGCAATGTGACTGAAATATACTCATAAGGATATTATGTAGGTATTCTCCATGGCATGCAGGCGGCATGCAGGCTACTGATAAAGAGAGGCTTGTATACTCAAGCTTAAATAATCACGACTTCCAGGCCTAAATTGGGTTGATTCTGGAAATCCACTTCGTTCATTTTCAGAAAACCCCGAAACGGAAACGGGGGATCAACCATGTGATGCAATCAACATCACTCCGGATCAGTTGCCATGGAAACTGTCACAAATTGAAACACATCCGGGATGACGATGCTGTAAATTGACGAGGGAATTTAACGTCATGTCTTTCTCAAGAAAACATGCATGTAAATGGATTAGAGAACATGCTAGTTATTTATATTCTGCTCAGGTCCTCCAAAATAAGCACCGAGGCAATATCTAGTTGGCAAAAATATCACTGGGAACATTCTGGATTCCTATCGCCTTTTCTAACTTTCTGGCTGACAACATTGAGTTAAACATAGAAGCCGGGTAAGAAGTAGGGTAAAAAAGGACTTTTGTTAACGTTGTATGAAAGAGATATGATTTACAGGATGTTGATTTTGCAATTACTAAAAGATTTTCTTCCAACGACACATTAAGAAGAATTAAGAGTAAGACAGAAAACGAAAAAAAGAAAGTAGATCTTAGGATTAATTTGGGAACCATTTGATGATAATAATCATCATCAATTATATTTCCTGAGAAAATACACAATAACAGTTTTTAAAAGGTGCATAATTATGAACTACGTATTAACTTGAAAACTATGATTTGGTTTAAAGATCTCATCGTCTCTATTTCGGACTCTTGTATTTATAATGGAAGTAAGAACAAATACCTACTTTTTCAGATGGGGATCGAAATAATTGTGTTAAATGTGGATTTCTTCAATAAAATATATGAAATTATTTGAGGAAGAACTATCCCGGTTTTATCCATGTTTTCAACGTTCGAATTTTAGGGTTTAAATTCTTATTTGTTCATCATCCGACACTGTTGCTCCAATAATGTAGGGCGTAGATAAATTTTTGACTTGCATTAATATGGATTAGCTTGGGGGGGGGGGGATATTTTACCTCACAAGCGAAACGCCTTGGCCTTTTCCATCTCCAGATTAAGAAGTAAGAATCATTTCTCGAGTAAGACTGATCGTCTCTTCGACCGCACTTTGTATCGGCCAGACTTCTGTCACTAAGAAAGAACCGTATTTGAGAGGAATATTTTTAACAAAATGTAAATATGAAATGTATTTTCAGATGTTTATTCACGAGAAGAGCAGAAATAATTGCAGGAAAGTGATATGTGTAATGTATGTAGTTGATACACATATTGAATTCCTTGCCAATATTTTGTGCAATAATGTATCATAAAACTTCTATTTCTTCGTCTGTTCCTGGTTTTGTACAAATATATCATTATTCATTTCATTCTGTCATTTAGAAAACTAATTTCAAATCGGATATATACGTTTGTGTAAACTGTTGCATTCATTTTCAAGTTTTCATACATATACGGGTGTATTTCCTTAACTTTAATATAACGTGATTTTAATTTCTCTGATCACTTTTTTCATAGAGGTTTTGGTAAATATATGTTCCATAATTCAATGTTACCACATATGAAAATTAAGTTTTTTCTCTGCAATGTGGAAATATTTAATTGCAGTCGTTTCAATTATCAATTCTAAGTTTGTTTGTACGAGTATAGAATAAAGAATATCAGGAGTTCCAAATAATACATGTATTCAGGTATTTCATTATTTAAAGAGCATGAGAGGAAAAGTGTGAGAAGTGAACAGAGGGTAGTAGAGAGGAAGAGCGAATGATATAAAAAGAGGGAGTAGGGAGGAAGAAAGAGAGGGCATATAGAGAGAGAGAGAGGGGAGGGGAAAGAGAGAGAAAGAGAGAGAGAGAGAGAGAGTGAGAGTGAAGAGAGAGAGAAAAAGATAGAGAGAAAGAGAGAGAAGAGAAGAGAAAAGGAGAGAGAGAGAGAAGAGAAGAGAAAAGGAGAGAAAAAGAAATGGCGGATCAGGATATAACAGCAGGATAGATGAAGTAAGCGAAGAGCACTGATTTAAGGAAGCAAGATAGAGAGTTAGAGATGAAAAAAGCCAGAGAAATTGTTTAACAATGAACAGATACCCACTCAAGGCTTTGCACCTGAATCAACTCAAATACTCAGGAGAGTGCCTCCACATCATCATATGTGATCTAGGCCAAGTAATTACAAATGAACATAATCGAGCAAGGGCAACACACTTACGTAGAAATCAAGCATAAACATACTACTGCATATTTTTGTATTGGTTTATTATCTATGTTCTTTGCATACTTGTGAAATATGAAGTATGCAATATATTATTCATGTAACAAGTATTTCAAAAAAAGAAATGAAATAAAAATCGTCACAAATAACAGGAGAAGTATAAATGACATAAAAAGAACCACCTTACAGTCCATACACTGATAATTAGTGGTACTATAAAACAACTATTCAGACAAATTGAAATTACACCATGATTTCATGCTTTTCCGAGAAGAGTTTATCATTTGTAATTCATGATGAAATTGATAATACAGTACTTTCTTAACAATTAATGGACAACACATGGTTGGTGGCATAATCAGAACCATTTACATAGCTGCCAACATTTGAAATTTTCAATTAGTAATGAGAGTGGCGTGGCAATTACAAGCACGTTACGCAAAGTATGAAGTCCTAATTGGGTCAAGGACCCCACTTGAGACAGACTTTTGTCTTACATAACATGCTTCATTAACTGACTGGCAGTGAAAACAATACAAATGATCTTCAACAGGCATTCTAATATTTCACACTTTCTGACTGCCATTCCCCTCGTAAAGGCATGTCTCTGTTGTCAGGGTCAATGTCAATAATATGAGTAGAATTAATATCGAAATTTAAAAAAAAATGGTTTTTATCAACCCAACCAATGAAATAAACCTCTTCACAGAACACACATGTATCTGATCTGTAATATCCATCTGTCTCAAGAACATTTGATGCTTAACAAATATGAGAACATACTCAGAGAGAGAGGAACTATTCAACTTCATTACACAGATTTAGAGTCCATCAGACTTATATAAAATAGTAATAAATAATAATGACCACATTACTTTAACAATACAGAAGTATATTATAATGTATGGATGTACCTCGGTTTCATGGTGCAGCAACATTGTTATGTCCATTATATGTCTGATAAACCTGCAGGATTTTCAAAAGTATATGTTGAAATAAACAAACATTTTTCTGTGCCATATAAAATATATAAGATACATATATTACATCTTAGACATGATGCATCGCAAAGAATGAAGACTCAAGCCTAAATTGTTTTGGTCATACACAGACCTGGTGAGTATGAAAGTAAATACAAACACTGTTGTTTTCATCCACACTCTTATACATGACAGAAAATACAGAATTGATCTCATTTGTGGTTGTGGCTGATTATACACTGTGAATGATTAATTGTATATTTTATGATTCAGTTCATTAAAAGATTTTTTCTTTCAATTAACATTCTAATCTCCAGAAAAATTCCCAGGTGATTTAATTCACAATCCAAATAAAAAAGTTAATGTTCTCTGTCCTTGAAATATGTGAGCTAAAAAAACTCAAGTAACAAAGCAATAATGATAACAATAATAGTGGGTTCTTCCATGGCGCTTAAGTCTGTCAAACTTGACACTCTGGGTGCTCCACAATTATTACCCAGTCTTTACCATGGCTGCCATAATGGTGCTCTAGCATTTCAAGTTATTACTTTCTGCCAGGTACCCATTTACCTCACTTGGATCGAGTGTGGCATATGTACATGAATGTCTTGCCAGAAGACGTTGGTGCTATGGCAGGGATTCGAACCCCCTACCTTGTGGTTCACAGTCTAATGACTTATCCTCTATATCACAATACCCTTACATTAACAAGCATACTAATCATTGATTTGTTTTTCTGGATCTAAAGCTGCTGAAATATCTCAACTTATTCAACGTAGCTGATATCTTCCTTCTTCTTTTTTTCATTTTGATGTAGCACACAGGAAAAATGAATACAATTGTAAATGGTATCTTTTAAATAAAAAATACCAAATATCACAATACTTTTCATAGCTATTGTGCAATCTTTCTCTGTTTTCCCTTTATTTCTTTCATTCTTTCTTTCTTTCTTCTTTTTATTTTTGTTTGTTTCGTTGTTGTTCTTGCTGTTTTGGCAGGGTGATAGAGAAAGGGGTGTAAAGACTTTATTAGGAGATAAAACGGTCCCTATCAAAATAGAAAAAATAAGGAAAAAAAAAAGTAATCTGAAATTTAGGTGGCTAAGTGTAGGAAAGAAGAGCTTGATTTAAGAAGAGATGAAATTAGGTGACAATCACTTGTAAATTCATCTTTGTTACTGCACATGTGAAAAATATAAATAAATCAATTTACTATATGAAAGAAATGAGTCAGTAGCAATAGATGACAATTCTCAATTCATGCTAAGCATACATTTCGGTACTCAAGATAAATAAGGTGATAATCATATTATCATGAAATGTTATCATATTCATGGACCTCAAGTGCATTTAATATCTCCTCATCAGTTATCAAAAGTAACGCCATAAATCCAACCAAAGATGTACACTTGTCAATTTGTAACGTTTATTCTTGAAACCACATTGTAATGCAATCATGAATTCCAAAAAATGTTGTCTCTAAACTGCATCCCATGTTTGCAGACAATCAGGAACTTTGCAAAGAGATCAGCTCGCACGGAATAATACTCGAGCTTTGGCAATCGATTGGGAGTACAATTTATAGTGCAATGGAAGTGCTCATGATGATCCAATGTCTTCAGCAGATTTTTTTGGTGTCTATTTTGCTTCTCTTTGCCTCATACTCTACGGTTATCACTCTGCTAGCGGTTCCCATTCCCCCCTGATGATGGGTTCTGTTGAAAGTTCATCGAGTACGATCCGGTGTTGGGGTCTTGCTGCATCTGAAAGTTATCGGTTGACAAGCCAAAAGGTCGTAGCACCAGGTTTCCAAGGTCCTTCAACTTCCCAAACATCTCCTCTTTTAGCTTCTCATTCCTGACCTTGATCTGATTAGGGAGTCTCTGTATAAGATCCATAAAAAGGTATTTGAAATAATAATAACAATAGTCTACATTTTCCCCCGTCTTTATCCAATACAGATCTTGTCTGCTTCATGAACTGTGTAGAGCAAACGATCAGACATCTAAATGTACTATTGAAATACATTTATAACCAGAACTAAAGATTCCTTTCAGTTGGTTGGCAAATCAGTGTATTATTATCATTATGATTATCATTAAGTATTTGGCGTCACCTGTCCCTGAGTCTTGGGTCTCTCCTCGTGGTATAACTGAGTAATAATGTGCAGGTGTACCACTACACCGGGGTTTCCCCCGACTCTTTATACGAATAGTGCAGTGGGTTCTTAACGTGTAAAGGTGGTGAATCTGAGGGACGGAATGTTTTCTACTTAACATACCCTGCCTCTATGAAACAGGGGAGGGGCACGTTAACACACAACGCAGGCTTCAGTCATCCGCCTGGGTTGGACTCGAATCCACAATCTTTGGTTCGACAGGTAGAAGCTTTTCCGACTGAGCCAACTCGCCTCCTTGTATAGTCTGTTCAGAGCCTGAAGTGTGTTAAAGGTAAAGTCCAGTTTTGGAAATGCCCCAATTTCTAAAAATGAAATGGAAGCTCTTATTAAAGGTAAAGACCAGTTTTGGAAACACCCCAATTTCAAAAAATGAAATCAAAGCTCTTATTACCAATCATGTGAAAGAATATGTTTTGACTAATACATGATGATAAAAATTTTGCCGGGAAACCGCCTACTAATTGATATATTTGGTACATATGTTTATCTATTGGTATGTGAGAGATAAACGCACGTGTCACACACGTGTGCGTTGTCCCATATACAGTGTACATCTTTCTGTGTACAGTGCTTGTAACTTTACAAAGACTCGGCCAAATTTCTTATCTTATTGATGATTCCAGAACCTTGCAGTACACACCAATACTCATATGCTAGATGATCAACCTTTTCTGATCGATTCCACAACATTTTTTTCACAATGCAATCGCATGACCATAACTGGCCTTTATCTTTAACTCTAAGGTAGAATATGACTTAATGCCCTTCTGGCTCCAAACAGGCGATACATTCTCTGCTACAGGCGAACAGGTTGTTAATTCACACCATTTAATATAGAAATAATGCCCTTCTAGCTCCCAGCGGCTGATATGAAGTACTAAAATGAGCCTATATCTTACCATACAGGCTGCTCTTGCTTCATAGCAGCTGGGATCTAACTCTAAAACCTGCTTGAAGTCTGCCAGAGCTTCATCAAGCTTCTCCATCAGCTCATATGTGTTTGCTCTCCTCAGCCACACCTAGAGGGGTAGGAACATAGAGGTCGAAGGTCAAAAGTGATGACTACTGGTACCGAATGTGAAAGCAAAGCAATTTATTTGGTTTATAAAAATCACATTACGAGTAATTACATTGAGGATGACAACTGAAGGAAGATCTAACACCCTGAAAAGCCATTGTATTGAGATAAGAGGGAGGTCAATAACTTACAAGATACCGAGGGTTCAGTGACACAGAGACATAACTCCTTATTGTTTAAAAATTAGTATTTAATATCAAAATGTTCAGAAAAATGTGGGCCTTCCAGGAAACACAAAGACTTAACTCCACCAAACACCCCATTGAAGTCAATGGCTAGTGAAACATAGACTTAACTCCTTAAAGAGAAGGTTGAGTTCTGGGAAGAGGTGAAAAATAATTCATGAACTTTATCATTAGTTATTATGCAAGTGTGGAAGAACATCAGATAAGATATGTTCCATGGAAAGCATGGCTCTTCAAATGCCTTCATATTCTAAATATGTCATGTTTATCGTAAAACTCGGGGGGGGAGGTCTTTTTCACCACGTGTTCGTGTAGTCCCATATACATTTTTCTGTGTACAGTGTTTGTAACTTTATCAAATTTCTTATCATTTTGATGATTCCAGAACCTTACAATACACACAAATTCTTATATGTTAGATGATCCACCTTTTCTGGTCGATTTCACACCGTTTCTTTCACAATGCAATTGCATAACCAGACTTTAACTTCATCTTTAAGGCTCAAGTGCTCAGTGACACATGAACCACTTTTCTCAAAATAGCCAGAATGGAGTTACGTCTTTGTGTTTCCTGGAACGCTTATAAACATGAAGCAAATTGAAAAGTTATCATACAACAAAAATCATTTCCATATAATCAAAGACTCTACTGCCTTTAAAGACATTGAAGACACTATTCTCACAGCAGTATTTCACTAGACAAATATAGTGAAAACATTTGTAGGCTATATAGCAATATCATAACCTGGATTTAAACTAAAGCTTGAATTTCAATCTCTTGGGTTATTGACACGATCCGATTACTTGATAGTGCAATCATTTTTCTAAGCTGGCAAATTTATCTATAGCTTTTATAGAGTAGAGATAGTACTTCAGTGGAGATTATCCTTATTTAGAGGTCAATTCATGGAGTACCAAAATAGTTCCCTCCCACAGAGATTGTATGTAGGGCGGGGGGGGGAACTAACTGGAGTTTGATGGTGTGTTTTATAACGTACGTGTATGAAAGCAACCAGGATACACACAACTTTATCAAAGTCCTCTCTGAGGGACTTAGTAATGATTAATGCCTTGGGTTTTTATAACTACCATTTTTCCATTATTGTTTAATATTGTAATTTACTTATGTATATTCTAGTGAAAGATTTTGCATGTTATTTACGGTACCTTTTGCAAATGTATGTGTTCTTGTAGTGTGACTTTTATGGAAATAAATTAACTTGATTGAAATTTAAATATGGCAATAGTACATTGACTTTGTTTTGACTGAGTCATCATGCCTCCAAGAACTGGAGTAACTATCTCTACTCTATACTAAATGAGTCTCTACGACTCTCTTTTAATATTTTTGCCCTGATGTTAAGCATGTGTGAAATGCTCTAACATCATACCTTCATATAGTGTGGATGGAGTTCCAGAGCCTTATTGCAGTCTTCTACAGCCATCTCGTTCTGCTCTCGGCGCACTCTGCATGCTGCTCTGTTTGCATACATTATTGACCTCTCCTTCTTGTAACATAGAGGGCAGACTTCTAGTGCTTGTGTGTATGAAGATATTGCATCTAGAAACTCTAGAATAAAGAAAATTATTAAAAAGTGAATTCATGTGGATAGAAGTGAACATACTTTTGCCATCTATGTAGAAGTGCATCCTTTCTTTATTAGGCCATTTAAAAAAAAAAACATGTTTAGTGTCCTGCCTTTTCGAAAAAAATAGGAAGGAGGAGGCCCTTTTTTGCTTCTTCTTTTTTTGAAAATGGCCGCTCTGTACATTTTCTCTAACTACTTATAGTAAATATATCTAAAGAGCAATATTATGGTCAAAAGTCAAAAATGCAATTTATATGTTTTATTAGTAAATCATTAAAAGACAGGAAAAGACATGATCTTCTTCTTCTTCCTTTTGAGTACAGACCTCTTTACCGAGTATTATTGTTTTATACTGGGGATGTGTGTACAGGTGGACCACTACACAGGGGTTTCCCCCTACTCTTATACCAATATTGTAGCGTGTTCTTAACGTGCAAAGGTAGTGACTCTTCTCTACACGGGGCCTCCATTTAACGTCCTATTCGAGTGACGGAGTGTTTTCCACTTGACATAACCTGCGTCTATGAACAAGGGAAGGGGCACGTTAACACACAACGCAGGCTTCAGTCATCTGCCTGGCGGAGGGAGTCGAACCTGGGATCTTTGGTTCGACAGATGGACGCCTTACTGACTGAGCCAACTCGCCTCCTCTATTTAGTAATTCTTTATAAGCAGCTTAGCTACATGTACATATACATGTACAGTAATAATAATAATGATAATATGGATATTCATATAGCGCCGGTATCCGCCAGGCTCTGAAGCTCATGGCGCTTTACACATATGGTTGTAGCCGAGCTGCCACAGTAACTAGCGCTCAAGCATATCAGGTACCCATTTACACCTGGGTGGAGAGTGGCGAATGTAGATTAACATCATGCCAAAGGACATTAGTGCCGCGGCGGGACTTGAACCTCGTACCTATAAAACAGGATTTCCTAAAAAGCAAACTTTTACTTTCATTCTTACCATCTTGTTTGAATAGATTATTTCCTCTTGCCTTGTGTGACTGAGCTTCGTCCTTCAGTTCCTTTGTAAAAAAAATAATGAATAAATATAAGACAATACAAGCAATAAAACCCATAGGAAAAGGTACAGGTAGATGGAAATTCCACATCACAACACTGAGGCATCAACATATCTACCAACATTTGGAAATAAGAATTAGGAATTTTAAGTGTGGTGTGCCTTCGAAAATAAGAAATCCCACTTGCAGCAGCAGTATAACTGGCAATACGTGGTAAATCTGTACCAAAAAGCGAATACAAATTTGCTGCTCAATCATGCAGCCATTCAATGCACACAATATGTGAAATTTGTTAAAATCTAGGAATAATCTGGATTATTTGTAAGGGTTGGCAGGTACACCTGTATGCTGATCAATATGATTCAGCAATTTCAACTTTCAAAGATAAATGAAGAAAAGTGATCTTCAATTGGTTTTACACACTACCATGAACCAATAAATCATTTTCATTACCCGGTAAATTAATTGACTATGAACAAGACATGTACATGTAACTTTCATTTGTAGGTTTGTTTGCTACAAAGTACAACGCTTGTTTCTAGGATGTAAGAAGCTCAAAATACATTGGAGATTTTAAGATAATTTTTTTAAGCACAAGGTATTTCTATTATTTGAGCACATACAATCTGACTTGGTTGTACTACCATATCATGATTTCTTAAAAGGTAATTCAACATTAAAAGCAAGCTACTCTAGAAGACAAGTAGACTGGTGAAAGTTTGATTGAAATTGGACAATGAAATAAGAGAGTTATGATTTTGTAAAAGATGCAATCGCTATAGGTATGGGCTCTTCAAATTGGCTCAATTGGTATTGTCTCTGTGATTAGTGGAGGATAACTTTCCCATTTGTTCCAACAGTCAAAATTACTAAAAATTTTAATTTTTCAAATATGTATGACTCTGGATTCTGTTTTCTTTTTAGAGGACCTGAAATAGTATACTATCCATAATACATTTTGAGTAGCACCCCAAGGGTGAAGGCAGTTGGGAGAAAAACAGAAATTAGTGATATTTTTGTACACGGTTAACAGGAGGGTTCTCCTGCACTACATCACAATACACTGACAAATTGCCAATTTGAGATTCGCGTAGCTTTAGTGATCTAATATTTCAAACAATTAATAACTTTCTTATACTCCGATGCATTTCAAACTTTCACCATTCTGTTAATGTTATTTTTCTGCTTAGATTTAAATGAACATATTATAAGGGTTGGATCGCTCATTACATACCTCTCTCTCTTCATTGGTCATTGCATCTTCCCTCTCTTTCCTCATCTCCATCTCATCTATCACTTTATCCTCCTCCTTCTCCTTGTTCTCTCCTGCTTCATGCAGCTCATCATCTTCGTCCTCCTCTGCCTTCAGGCCATCATACATTTCTCCGTCTTGATTAATTTCATTTCCTTGATCACCTGAAGAAAATGGCCCACTGCTGGAAGCATCTGTAGGATCTGGAAAATTATTATGTTCACTCTCTTTACCTTCATTGTCTACAGGACTAGAGCAGGCATCGCCCCCTTGAGGTTCTGAAACCCTGACAGTGTCTGTTAATCTGTCAGGTATACTTGCACACGTTTCCTCTGAGCTGGGCTCTGTCTTTGATACCGAGCTCACATCTATAGTTTTTTCTTGCTCAGGTCGTCCATTCAAAGTCAAGTCCTTTGCAGTCTCTGCTATGCCTGATGTACAATCCTCCACGGCCTGCATCGTTGGATTATCATCAGCATTGTTGCTTAATGGAGTCTTGTTTTCTTTGCTATCGCCTGTCGATTCTTCATTCGCTAACGCATCAAAGAATTCATCATCGGAGTCACTATCAGAGATTGAAACAGGCCGCGTCTCCTTGGATGCCATGGTAAACTATAGGGCTATCGCTTTCTTTGCCTTGCTTTCTGGTTTGCCAATACACGAAATAGCAACTGCGAAAGAGAAAGATTGAAAAACAATGAGGAAGTTCTCCCGATGACATATTTAATTACAAACAAACAGTACCGGTAATTACATTTGTTAATGAAATAAACTGGCAAAAAGGAAAGAAAATAAGGAAGTAACTCAAAGATTTTAAACAATTTTTTAAACAATGTTTGAAAATTCTGTCATCGATCAATATCTGGGAGTTAAAATTCAGAAATTTGATACATGCATCAGACTCCTTTCTTTTCTGGTGTTATAGCCAGGGCCTCAGAAAAGAGTTGAGCACTACTATTGAAAATATGAAACTTTTATTTTTAATTATTATACATAGACAAATTTAATTTACACATGAATTAAAACAAAGCTGGTGTAATGATATGACTGCAGGGCTCTCTGGGAGAACAGTAGGTAAAACAGATTATGCTACTCTGGGTAAACACAACAATACATATCATTATTATTTTATTTATTATTATCATTAACAAGCTTTCTTATTCTTTGTTCATTCTTGAACTTCTTATTCTGGAAGAAAACATGGTTGCCATCAAATTCATCTGAAGAAATGAGGAAAGAAGCAATATGGTGGTTGCGTACGTCTGCTTTCGATAGGCTATCTGAGTAGGTGATGCCATCTGTCGACCTCAATGAAAATACTCCTGAGGAGTCACATTGCCTGCTGTTATTGAAGCTCCAAAAACATAGTGGATTTTCTGCGGTCAGGACTGACAATATTTGTAAGGTACATGGAGTCATTGTGTCTCAGATTCTGAAACAAAATTCTTGATTTAGCTCATGACGCAATGATAATTATAAACCTTTAGGTCAGTCATGAACCCCATTACTTTTACAAGCCGATCTCCTGTCTGATTATCAAGATATTTATGATTGGAATTACAAATTTTGAAAAACGTTCGCCTGACGGTTTTCATAACACTACTGTCTATTGGGGAAAACGAGTATGGTAAAACCGGTCACTCAAAGATTTATACTTTTTTGAGGCACGTCTTGATCATTTTGAAGCGCGATTTTTTTTAGGGCTTCTATATTACACCATATCAAAGACACTGATAACACGTAGGGCCATGTTTCTCAGATTCAACATTGTTAAATGATCCCTTTAAACAAAAAACAAAACTGTTTTTTGGTGCAACTTCTGAATAACTGCTGTGAATTGCCATTTTTTTTGGTTACAAATAGCCTTTTTTTTGTTTGTTGAAAATTCAATAACACTTTGTTTTTATCCCACTTCCAGTTTAACAAGAAGTGGGCTATTGATGTAGACAAATGCTCATGTACCTTTACAGCTCATTTTATGCATGTTAGTAGCAGAGGGAAAAAAAAGTCAGCCAGTCACTCAATTACTCAATAGTGTCTGACAGTGAAGTCTAGAAAGTAAACAGGTTTCCTTGCTTAATTTGAATAATAAGACAGTGCTAAGTGCTAATGTTTACATTTTACAGACATATCCAATTCCTGCAAAGTTCTACAGAATTTGATATTGGCTGCAAATGGGATATATTACCTTTCTAGTTTCTACTGTCCTATTTGGATATAAAGCATGTATATGTGTGGTCTATTTTTAAAATACATATATATGATGTTAGTATTAATGATAATAACCAAGATTAGACTGAAAACTTCAGTCTCTCTAATCGTCGGTTGTTCCACTGAGACTACGTCTGGCTCCACTAGACCTCCGATTACAGAGACTGAAGTACGTGGACCTCTTTCTGTGAGGGACTGTACGGAACAAATGGTTCGGTTCGACCGGACTGCGATGAATGAGATATGCAACGAGATTTTCACTCTTTACATCCTCATAACTGCTGCAGTTATAATAAAAATTAGAAATAACATGTATGTAGCTCATTTGACTTACGATAGCTTGCTCTTTTAGATCCTAAATTAATGATTAATCCGAGAAAGTCTCGTCGTCAACATTATCCGTCTTGGTTTTAGTTGATGAATATTCATTTTTTTCTTTTCGAACGTCCAATAGCTACCGTAGCTATATACGAGTCGGCCCGGCTTCACCAACGAACTCCCACGGAACGAGTGCTCTGATTGGTCATTGGCTATGTTTTGGTAGGTTGACCCGGAAATATATCGGCCGCCGGGTCATATAGCTCTATGTTCGATCGAGTGCATGAACAGTTCTGAGATACTAATTGGATTAATCATATAGGTAAGTCTAAATATTTCATATTTGTATTAAATTTCAGTTAAAAATACGTAGTCTAGTGTAAAAAGGAGAAGTTATACCTATTTTAAATCTGATTTAGAAATCAGAAAATTAGATCTAAATAAAGGAAATCGGGGAGAAAATGTCGCGGACGAAAACATGCACAAAACTTGTCAAAAGCACCCCCTCGGTACGAGATCCCTATGTTACCATCTGTGTTGGGGAATGACAATAAATATCAGTTTTGTTAAAGAAATGACCCAAATCAGATGGTTATTTCTGTCTAAACCAATATATACTAACAATGTGTATTTAATTAATGATATGTTCATACATGCATAAAACAAGTTAAAGAACTGGAAATACAAAAGTTGAACCAAATATAGTGAATTGAGTGTTCATAAAAAGGTAAACATAAAAAATGTAAAGGAATCTTGCAAATATTGAAATAATGAATAATGAAACAGTTACCTCTAATATAAGCTGAAAAAAATGTGACACAAAACTTGCAATCAAGTTTAATTGGCCTTATTCATACTGTATGTGCTGCGCTGCTACTGCGCATGGCCGGCGCATGCATATTTTCTCTTTGCTATGTTGAATCGACGATATACAACATGGATCACTTGGACTAGTTTAGGACAAGGAATCACCCTTTTTCCCATCGAAGACATCTTCCGATTATAATTTCAAGTGAAGTGGTGGACACTGACAGGATGCCCAGCCCCAGACTCCAGAGGAGTCGAAAATTGAAGATTTAGATAAAAGTCTAAATATTCATTACTACTTTTTTGGATTTCCAAAAAATAGGACCAATATTGCTGTTTGAATCGTTTCCTGGTGTAGGATCTGGAGCTCGCGGCGCGGCGGAGCTCAGCTCCGCGGAGTTATTGGTCGAATGAATGGGCGCGCGTCAGCTCATCTCTCCTGACTTGCACTTCCACAAATATTAATATGTGGGACAAGTTGTCATCGGGCAGTCCAGCGTTTGTGAGAAATGCTAGATTGTTAAATTTTAACTTCAAACAAAAGGATTAAATTAGTATAAAATTACTTCATATCATTTAAGAAAATTAGTTTACTTTAAATGGTTTGTGATAATACAGAGATAAGTGAAAAATAGATAGAGTTACGTTACCTGAGCTGTTGAGCTGATTTTGGCGAACACAATCCTTCACCAATTACGGTATCCTCAGAAAAACAAATAATTATCGAAAAATAGAAAAATTTGATTTGTTTGAATTGTGGTACTTGATGAGGTAATCCCTGAAGAAGCTTTCCCAAGCTAGAGTGGCGGATCCAGGGGGGCCGAAACGGACGCCCCCCCCCCCCTATTGGCGGCGCAAAAAAGGAAGGGGAAAAAAGAGGAAGAAAAGAAGAGGAAAAAAAAAAGAAAGGAGAAGAGGAAAAAAAAAAGGAGAAGAAAAAAGAAAGGAGAAGAGAAAAGATAACGAAATTATTGAATACAGGGGGGCAGGGCCAGCCGCATAAAATCTCGAGCCGCGGATTCAAAGTTAAAATCTTAAGAACAGCCCCTGCGCTACAAAGGTCATCACTCTTTAGTGAGAAATTTGAAAAGGGCACAATATTTTGGGTGTCTTTTAAATAGAAGTTATATACTCAACAGTCAAATGTTAAATTAACGGTAGGGCTGCTTCACAACTCTTATTTTGCCCTTCATTTGGACTCAGATCATACCAACTCGCTTGTGCTTGTATTTGAACTCATGTTGGTAGTAATCATGGACAGGGGCGGCAATCCTGTGCCCGATTTTTAGAAATATAGCAAGAAAGAAATATAGCGGAAAGAACGTACATATTGGGCTCAGGGATTTTCTAGAATGCATAATTTCAGCATTCAACATCGCAAGATCTTAAGTGGCCGCTACGCCCTGGTCGTCGCCCGATAACACAAAACTATGACGCTCCCGGTCGTGATTTATCGATGGTTGGTGTAATAGATTTTTTTTTACATTTCATTTCTACTAACCTAATTGTGTGCCATTACAATCATGATTGTTTCATTTTCCCTTTAAAGCAGGCGCGTAGCTAGGGGCGGTAGGGGCAGTAATATGACATAGGACGAAAAATGAGCAGACAAAGAAACATTTTTGTCAATTCTGACAAGTCGTGAACATTACAACAAATCGTCTTTTTTTGTCAAAGCTTCCGCGCATTGCGCGGGAGCGGGGCAACTGAATTCAGACAATGATTGGGAGCCGAGAATGGTAAAACGAATCGTCTTCCTGTCTTATAGTTTAATGAAGCGTCAGAAGTTTACGCGCTACGCGCGGGCCGGGAAAAACTGAATTCAGACAAGGATTTAGAGTCTAGAACGGTACAACGAATCATCTTTTCTAATAATTTCAATTCAAACTATAAAAGGTCAAAGCTTCTGCGCTTTGCGCGGGAGGGGGAAAACTGAATTCAGACAAGCTAAAATACGAGTCGAGAATGGTACAACAAATCGTCTTCTTTCTATAATAATTTAATGAAACGTCAAAGCTTCCGCGCTTTGCGCGGAGGGGGAAAAACGGAATTTAGACAA
>BEXV01000083.1:286858-302581 GCA_003118195.1 Hemicentrotus pulcherrimus | reverse complement strand
ATATGTAGATTATACAGAAGAAGAATGTAGGCCTATCTGACTTCCCAAACAATCAAGGCACCTGAAGAAATTATCAATTTGTTTAGAATTTTGGTTTGAAAAGGCACCTGATGCCCTATTCGGGTTAGAGAACCTTTTTCCCTTTTCGACGCAAAACGTTGATCAATTTTATGTGTTAGGATGTTTTTTCCTGACATTCTAAGACACAAATGCTTTTAAAAATATGCATCATGTCAAGTCTTTAATGAAGTCACTATCATGAATTCATTTCCAGGATACGAGTATTGTGTCGAGTCTACTTCGGCTTCCTGGACTCCTGGATGTAAGACGTACCACATGTGCCGTAGAAGGCGATGGGTCAGACCAAGATCACTCATCAAGGGATACAAAGTCGAAGAGGTATTTAAATCCCCACTGTACTACTTATAGCTACTTGCGCCCTCTGTATAACAAACAATGCCTAATCGGTGCGTTTTGGTCCCCCATGATCTTCTTTTTGTTAATTGAGAGATAATTTGATGAGATAACCACCTGCCAGTGACCATGCAGGGAGGTCTAATCCCCTCGGCCAAACTAGTACAGACGGGCTTTAAATACGCTCATTTTTCTTGTGTCCAAGCGCATTTCGTCATTCTCATATACCGGATTTGGTTAGAATACAAGGGACTGTACTAGTGTTGTGTACAGATCTCAAGCCTGGTAGCAGCTCAATTCGACGCCCCACCGAAAACTTGCTACCGGAGACTCGAAAAGCTTTTCGTCACCTTTCGGATTCGGAATTTATTATTTTGATATTTACTTACAGGGGTTCATGTGATGTTGTTGGAGGGTGCCCGTATATAAGGCTAGTCGGTCGTAAAAAGGTCCATTCTCGATAGTTGAAAACACCTGTTATCGGTAAAAAGCCAAAGGGTGTAGAAATTCCCATGAAACCCACCACTAAATGTCTTTAGAAACACATACCGTCATTTTTCATATAAAATTGAGAAGTTATATATATATACATGAATGCGAAAACTTTTTTATAATCTCGGCATACAAGTTTCTCCAAAAATCACTAGATATCAGGGGCGGCAGAGTGTCTTTCAAAGTGTAGGGGTACAAACAAAATGGGCACTTTAAAGAGGGGGCACTTACAAAGGGAAACCTCACAATTTTTAGACATTGGTAGGCGATTATACCCCTACATTGTGATAAGAATATCAGGGATGATTTCTTTGTTGCTTTCTTACATGTCCAAGATACTGCGTCATACTCTGCAGTAGGGTGTGATGGTCTGAATATTTATTTGCGAGCGAGTAAACGTGTTAAGATTTGTGAGCTCGCAGTGCGAAAAATTACATCTTATAAAGAGGCAAAAACAATTCTATAAAGACTGAAAAGATCTTTGCTAAGAAACATAATCATATTAACTTTAAATGCGAGCAAGTGTAGCGACAAAGCTTTGGGTGAAATGGAAGAAAAAGTTGCTTTTAGTCGCTTTAGATTAGGAGCACATTTTATAATGAAAGGAAAAGGGGCACATATCAAAAGTTAAAAGGACACTTATTAGAAAAGAAAAAGAGCATGGGCCAAAGTAAAAATCAAAATTATAAGAGGTGAAAATAGGACACTACTCGCATCTGATAAGAAGCACTCACTAGAGATGAAATAAGGCACTTATGAGAACGGTAAAAGGAAACGTATTACAAAGAAAAATGGGCAAATATCAGAAGGAAAATTGCACTTATTAGAAAGGATAGGAGGCACGTGCCAAAATAAAAAGGGGCACTTATGAGAGGTGAAAAGGGGCACTCATCAAAGATGAAAAGCTGCATTTTTCAGAAGGGGAATGGGCACTTGTTACAAACAAAAGGGCTCTTATAAAAGTAAAATGGGCACCTCTTAGATTATTATCTTCGGTGAAGGGGGCGTTTATAAGAATATGGAACGGGCACCTATTAGCATTAAAAGGGGTACTTATCTGAAGTAAAAGGGGCACCTTTCCTATGTAAAAGGGGGCACTTTAGGGGAACTTGAACAAGTGGGGGCACTGTCTCTACGCTGTCACCCTCTAAAGTGAATTCCTGAAAAACCGGTTTATAAATTTGGTATTTCCTAAAAGAAGTGATATGAAAAATGAAAACACCAATAGCTACAACGGCAGAATTTCATTAATATTGATAAAATGACTTAAATTCCTCCTCGATGATTAAAGAAATACAATTGAATCAGTGAAGCATTTATTCCAGTACTATTTGTAATCGTTTGTTTCATCAAACAGGCAAAATAGGAACTTGTCGGTGATGACTGGGAATATGCACCAATGTTCAACATGAGATTCCACGCAACGGAGAGTAAGATGGACATGGTACGAAGGCGCAGATTGCATCGTAAGATGGTGCCCACTTCAGATAAGGCAGCTTCGATCTTCTCCCTTAAGAGAGCGGTATGTGATACGACGTACTGTATGTATATCATCAATATCAATGGATTTCACGGAAAGTCATGGTGACAAAAATAATGCAGTAAGGTCGGTCTAAATGAGCAGGATGCTCGAAACAAGGACAAGGACAAGTCGAGGGAGGGAGGCAGAGGCTTCGCTAAAAGGAAAACACCCCCACCTGTCAGGATATTGTCAGTAAAATTGCGCTGCTGTCAGGAAAAAAAAAAGGGGGGGATGGGGGGAAATGTGAGGGAAAGGAAAAGAAAAGAAACAAAGAAAAGGAAAAGAAAGGAAAGAGAAGAGAAGAAAGAAAGATAACAAAGAAAAAGAGGAAGGAGAGGAAAGAAAGGAAAAGAAAGAAAAGAAAGAAAAGAAAGAAAAGAAAGAACAGAAAGAAAAAGAGAAAGAAAAAAGAGAGAAGGGAAACAAAAGAAACGGGGGTGAAAGAGAGGAGAGAGAGAAGGGGTGGTGAGAGCCTAAGATAAGAGGGGTGGGAGTAGGAGAGAGAGGGGAGTGTTGGGCACAGTCGCCACGTCGAGGGGGCAAGAAATATACGCATAGATAATTATTTTACCGTGTCGGGTCCGCTGTGTCGGTATTATTGCTCGATCCTCGTGTACTATATCAATGAAGACAATGCAGGAGTTTGAAGTCGGTGAGATGTATTACGTCGGTCAGCCGGCAAATTTTTGTTCCCTACGAACTGTGACTTTTTATCGGACAAAAAAACATTTTTACAAATTCAGACAATGATTACGAGTCGGTACAATCAATCCCGCGGGGGGGGGGGGGCACTGAACGAATCGTCTTCTTTCTCTAATAATTTAATGACACGTCTAAGCTTCCGTGCTACGTCCGGGAG
Source organism: Hemicentrotus pulcherrimus (assembly GCA_003118195.1). NCBI lineage: Eukaryota > Metazoa > Echinodermata > Echinoidea > Camarodonta > Strongylocentrotidae > Hemicentrotus > Hemicentrotus pulcherrimus. Next base: position 299,294 of record BEXV01000083.1, on the reverse strand, counting down.
GGGGAAATTAAATTCAGACGAGGATTAAGAGTCGAAAGTCGAAAACAGTACAACGAATAGTCTTTTCCCTCTAATAATTTAATGAAATATCAAAGCTTTCGCGCTTCGCGCGAGAGGGGGGGGGGGGCTCAAAAATAATTTAGCTTCTGGCCCCGGGTTTATAGGGTTAGATTTGTAGACATTGGGATTAATATATTTGTCGGTAATCGGTGGTCTGTACACCCTCCCCCTCCCCCCTCCCCCCACTGAAAAAGGTCTTGTGACGCCCCTGGAAGGAGGGAGTGTCATCATGGCGCGATAAGTCTCGTAATAGGGAAATGCTGACTTTATCTGATGATGAAATGATGATGATACAATACACTTTGATGAGTGCAAGACTAAAATGGGTCAGTTTAAAGTATGTTGAGAGGGAGATAGGCGCTATCACGTTGTTGAAATATATGGGTAACTCCCTTTTGGCTCTCAGCAAACTAGTATAATATGTCGTTAGCTAAAATTTTCTTATTGAACATCGACAGTGTTGTTAGGAATTATCTCTGAAACAATTTTTTTTCGTAGATAACCGACGAGAAGAATGAGAAGCATGATCAGCCCGTTCCACGCATTCTTCTAGAAGCAAAAGGTAAGTAAACTCTCTGAAATATTTAAAGAAGGATCGAGCTTTGATGCATTACGCCAAAGAAGTGTAGGCCCTATTACTACATTAAATTAGAGTAGTGATGTCAAAGAGTAGTTCTGACGTAGGGAACCTGTACAAGAAGAGCCGTCAGGTTGAATTTAATAAATGAGTGAAATCAAATGTTTTTATAGCCGAATGCGAAATACAGACCTAAAACCTGTTCATAAAAATGATATTTAAAGTATAGGCCCATTTATCTAAATATCTCGGGGCACCCCTAAAACCTGTCTCAGACCCGATTCAAATGATAGTCTGAAACAGGTTTGCTCAATGGCTATCGAATCATATCTCGAAATTGATTAGAAATCATATTTGACGATCTAAAAAAGGTCTCTCCAACAGAAGCATCAGTTTCCACATTTTCGTTTCCATTCCTTTTTCTTCCGCTTCGCTCTTGACTTCCATTTCCACTTTGAGTATGTCTGTATTTCTTTTCAGAAACACACAAGTACCAACTGCGAGCATACATGTTTCAGGCTCGGAACCTGATAGCAGCCGACTCGGACAGTTTCTCAGGCAAGTCATGCCCACCACGTTATAAACAGAAGAGCTACGAATGAATATTTAACACTTATTTAAATACTAGAATCTTTGTTTTTCATTGTACTTTCGTTTGTCAAACGTATGTAGCAATCATTTTGTACATCTGCTAATACTCTTTGCTTTGAGAACAATTTGATAAACATTTTATTTGAAGAAAAAGATATTTAACACAATCGCAAAGACGTTTAAGAAATTAGCCTGAGGTTAATCCAGATATGTTGTACAGAATGAATGATTCAGTTTCCTATCTCATTCAATGTCAAATTGAACTTTTAAAACACTCACTTCCCTTCCCTTACTTCTAATTTTTGTTTAAATATTGATGTTTTTAGACCCGTTTGCCTTCGTGAGCCTTTTGTTTCGTAGTCAACGAACGCATGTTATCCGGCACTCGCTCTCGCCGACGTGGGACCAGACTCTAGTCTTCGAGGAAATCATCGTCCACGGATCCCCAGGCTTCCTCGCTGGACATCCACCCGACATCGTCGTCGAGCTTTTCGACTACGATGCCTATGTGAGATTTTGTATTCAAATTATTCTCAATGAATGAATGAAAATGAGTGATGAAAATGACTACAAGGCTTCAATACATTGGGAAAATATGCAACCTTTATCGTATGATTTCCTTTCGCGTTGTATTTATTTCCACGAGAGATGCCAAAGTTGTTGTATATTTATTCCTCCCTCACACGCAAACACACATACGCACACACACGCCTACATAAATAACATAAGTGTGTATATATTTATATATAGAGAGAGAGAGAGAGAGAGAGAGAGAGAGAGAAAGAAAGGAATCGACAAAGTAGCATTATTACATAAATATGAACAACAAGACCAAGACTAAATGGAAAAAAATACTGCCAAAACAAGAGAAAAAGAAAGAATAGCAAGAAGAAAATGAAGATGGAAAAAATGAAGATGGAAAAAATGAAGATGATGACGATGAAGAAGGAAAAGAAGAAGAAGAAGTAGAAGAAGAAGAAGAAGAAGACGAGTCAAGAATAAGGACAAAAAGCAGATGGAGGAGAAGACGTTTTTAAAAGAGCGATTGCTGTCGGTTCAAAGGTACGGTACTTTACCCAATATCCGTAAAAGGGGAAAACCAGCAAAATATCATTATTTCCAGTTGATATTGACTCTCCTCTCTCTAAACATTCTTATTTGATTTTTCTTAATATATTTCTACCTCAGAGGAATGACGAGTTTTTAGGTCGAGTCATCACCAAGCCACTCGTGAAAATAGACCCCTCCAATCGCCAGGTGTGCAGACTTCGCTGGTATAGCCTTAAGCGAGGGACCCGACCAGCAGGGGAACTTCTCGCCTCTTTTGAACTCTTTCTCGCGGTATGTAAGGGCATTTAAGTGGAGGGGCAGCTAAACACTTCCTTTCAATAGTGTGTTGAAGGTTCTAAATACAGACTTGGTAAAGTATTAGCCGACCAATGGGGGCGGGGGAGGGGGCTTCTCGTCTCATGTGAACTCTTCGCAGCGGTATACCAGCGCACTTGAAAGAAGAACGAAAATTCAAGACGGAAGAATGGAATATCATGAAAGCAAAAATACTGTTCATTTTTTCCAGTTTTTTTCTCATCGTTAAAGAGTATACGGCACTTTGTCGAAATGTAACGGCCACCTCCATGCATTTTATCTCCCAGAATATGCCGCAAGCCTATTTTCTTGACAAATATGTTTGAAAGGATTTTCGCAACAGATTCACGTTTGAAATGAAATTATCCACCATTAAAAGCAACTGATAAAATCTCTCCTGCAGTACACATGAAAATGACTTATCCAAATAAATCGCCGGTTTCTAATTATCCTATAATGTACCACTAAGCTGGCTCTTCAGGAATGTTTTCATTCCCAATGGCATGACTTTTATTTTTCACAAAAAAAAAATGAAACGAAGAACAGAAGTAGAGTTGAAATTCCTTATCACTTAGATTCACTTAGACTTAGATTCATATGACCATATCATACTTTTCAGAGATTTGTGCCGCTAGTTTTCTCCATAATCATTTTTCAGAAGAACCATTCGGACCTACCTTTTCTGCCGCCCATGAAGAAGGACCGTTACGTGGTACCCAGCGGGATACGACCGGTAATGCAACGTACTGTGGTCGAGGTAAATAAAATAGAGTCAGTACAACTGCAGTCAGAGCAAACGTCGGATCATTCTTTTTTTTATTTTCACTTCTGAAGTTAAACGCAAATGGACCCGTTGCATAAGACTTCCCATTAATGGTGACTTTGCTATCAATATTAATTAACTACCATGGCAACGTCACTCAACACCCAATCAAGTCAAAGTTTCCATGGAAGTTACCATTAATGGCAAAGTTTACATCAATGATAAGTTTTACGCAACGGGGCCCCCTAAAACATTTAACTTGAAAATTTATTCCTATTTTTTCTGGCTCTACAAAACCGATTCAGATAAATGCAACGTTTAAAGCAATGTCTACAATGAATGTACCTTTATCGGCATTAATCCTAACTTTCACCTTTCCTAATTTTGCTGATTTTAATAAATACTATAATGACGTAAGATTTGTACCACTTCTAGGCTTCAATAGGTCATTTTATTCGTAGCCTATGAGAGGTCTGGCATGAGGTATACATTGTATTTCCATAACTTTCATGTAACTTGCCAATCCATAAAGATCGTTAATATATCCTTTCTTGATAATACCGATTGAATATACTTGTAGTAAATGGCGATTTGCAACTTTTATTCGTTTGTACCGGTTTCGTTTCTTCTTTCGTACTTTTGAATTTCGATTTTTATGAAATGAATTTATTCTATTAGATTTGATTTAATTTGATTTACATTCTTAGATCCTTTGCTGGGGGCTTCGCAACATGGCCAAGTATATGCAAATGAGTGTGAATTCACCCAGCATCGAGTTTGAAATTGGCGGGAAAGTGGTCGAATCAGAAGTGATAGCAAACCTTCAAAAGAGCCCCAACTTCAACAGTCCTGTTCTCGTAGTTGTCGTGGTAAGACCGAAATCGTTTTCATGCATAGATGGAATCAGTCATCATATGATCAGAATTATGTTCCAAGCAGTGGCGTAGCTAAGGGGCTAAGAAACTCTCCCCCCCCCCAAAAAAAAAAAAGGAAAGAGAGAGAAATAGGGGAGAGGCGGAATACTTGAACTTGAAAAAAAAATGACATGACCCCTCCAATCTCATTCACCTAATATGTTCTTTCTCTCTTGTGCATCATCCACTTAATAATCAAGATGCTTCCATCCCCATGACTACAGTGCTCAATCTTTGGTTTGATACACGCTTCACTACTGTTTACGTGATAGGTAGAATATGAAATGCAATAGAACTCTTGTTTTTTTCTTCACCTGAATAACTTTGATGTATCATTTGCATGATATCTGTGTTATGTCATTATATGCCAATGTCATATTTTCTTCCTGACTCGGAGATGTTCGGGGTTCCATTTCCAGACACATCTTTACTGATCTAATTGTCTATAGTGGTAGCGTTTTCTTTGTGCAAGTCATAAGTATTTGGTCATTTGGTGTCTCTTACTTTATGTACGTTCCCCAGTATTATGGAGTTTTAAACTTAAACTGAAATCAAACATGTCATTCCCCTCATGTTTATTCTGATCTGAGCTCTATTAAGGCGATCAGCTTCATGCACTGATCAGGGCCCCGTCCTATAAAAGTTGTGATCAATCGCAACTATGTAGATAAGAGATAGGATACTGCAAACTTTCGATTGATTCAAGGACTTGCGATTGATTCATATCAACTTTGTTCAAGATATATTGTAAAACAGCATCTGTGGAACTAACATTTCAACAAGTTCTGCTTTTAGTTAGTTCCTCTTTCCTCGTGCTATTTCTATTATTATTCGTCATTTTATTGCAATTTTTTTTTTGGTAATATATTTATTCATGTATTATGTTTTGCATTTAGAAATAAAATCATTTGAATCATTTCCAATCGCAACTCTTTATAAGACTGGGCACTGATAAACTAAAATTGTAGATATGGTTGGTCGGTAAAGTATGGTCGGTAAAGCATTGGACATTATAGCTTTGACTTGCACCTCTATACATATTTTTGTAATTCATTTAAAACAGGATCTTCCACGAGAAGAGCTCTACACGCCACCCATTAACATCAAGGTCCGTGATCATCGAGCGTTTGGTCGAAAGCCCGTGGTGGGGATAGCGACAATCAGTGGACTGGGAAAGTATCGGCGTCTTGACTCTGTAACAACGGTCATGTCAGACAACGAACCAGACGGTATGTATCTCAAGGCTCAAGCTTAAAGGAGGTGTAGCATGACGAGACTATGTGTCTTTCCGGGTCTTTCCCGTGCCATGGCCTGACTCGGGGCCAATAGGGTATAAGATTCGACTTCGGACGACGCGACCGCAGACGTGCGTGCAACATACGCGAAACCGAAGCGCGAGGAGAACTTCGGTCTGTTTCGCGAACGCTAGCGCACACTGACCGTATCAAGTCCTTTCGTTTACGTACAGTTGTCCAAAAAAGTTGTATATGGCGTTAATCAGTATTTGCCATGCTACATCCCCTTTAATACAAATGAATTCTCAAGTAAACATTGCATTCAAGGCCCTTGTAAAAAAATAAAAAAACATCAAAGCCCAATCACACGCCCAATCCGACTGCCAATCTCAAACCGGATTAAACCTGACTGATCCTTGGCCATATGGGTAAATTCAAATTTGCTCTCAGCCAATCAAATGCCACAATTTCAGTAGCTTGATAACAAGTTTTATAAAACAGGCACCTGGTGGTGGTTTCGTTGGCGTAATTAATATGTCACTTAATGAGAAATTCTACCACATGTTTTGATCACCCCCACCAGTGTAAGTTTTCTGTATCTGCCTATACAGTTTGAGAATTCCTTCAGTCAAAATAAGTTTCGTAAGTGATTAGTTCTCGTAAAATCTCAGTTGTGGTAATGTTTCGTTTTTCTTTGTTTGTTGCTTCAGTTTTTTATGTGTGAATGTTTGCTCTCATTGTTCCGCTAAGTGAAGTGATGAATAAGTAAATGGGAATATGAACACTAAGATCCCTAGTTGTGATATAATAAACTTTTTTCTTTGCATATGTATCCTGTCAAAATTTTGTCCCATAGATGTATGTGGTGCGTTTACAAAATGCATGAAACCTGCAAAGTTTTAAAAGCATAGGCCTATGAGTTTGTTTGTAATTAAAAGAATTTGTTCGTTTTCAATGTTTATTTATTCACTCTTTTGTAATGGACAGCATAAAACTCACTTTTTTTTCTTTCCTAAATTCTAGTGCGAGGAGCTCCACTGCTGACGGTGACCGACATGACTGACGGCAATGGTCGTCGAAATGACTACACAGTCATCGATGTCCCTGACGATTCTTCTAGCAAAGAAACCAAAATCACCTTCAAAGAGGAAGAGAGGAAGACCAAGAGGAAGAAGGTAAATAAGGATTTGTACCAGGGTTAGATTAATCTTTATTCGTAAATTAAGAACGATTCATATTAGTCCTTGATTCTACCCTATTTTCTGTTGTAAGGAAGAAACGTCCCATGTGAATACAAGTACACCGACTTAAATACGAGTTAGCTGAAGAACGCAACAGTCTGTCCTATAACTTCACATATTTTTTCATCTGACATCCCTCTTGACTGCTAATGCAAACAAATAACACAATAATACAGTTCAATTATAGTTGGATACCCTGACAACGACTACTGAGAGCCGGCCGTTTATTCAGTATGAATGTTTAACAAACATTTCTTTTCGTTTCCTTCACCATGGTTCAGGATTAAGAAAACCAGACGTAAAACTCAACGAGCATAAAAACTCTGGGAAACATCAATAAAACACAGTCATGTCGTAACATAACACGACACAACGCACTTGTATTGTAAATAAAAGTTGTCTTGTTGAAAGTTCAAGCTAGAATGATTCAATTACACACTAATTGATGCCACGCCCTGGTCTTCGTGGCAGAATTAGCCCGCATACCTGTACGAGCTGCCTATCCAAATTACATTCCATCGGGGCACGGCCCCGGACCCAATATAAGTATGCATTCATTAACGATACAAACAACATTTGCCTGCTATACAATCGTACCGCAGACAAATAATATTATGGTGTCTGTAATTTCAACAAAATAACTGACACAACGTCATTGGTTTCTATTTTAGTTGGTAGAAAATTCTTTTATTAGTAAAATGATGCCCAGCTCATCAATTTTGGATGAGGCATTTTGATCCTATGACTATTTTTGAAAAGAAATGTCGTTTTTAAAATTTGATTCTTTTGCAACCTTAAGTCATGCTTAAAGCGGCGGGAAGTTTGAATATGAAGCCTTCCCGTGCAATCATATTTGCTGACGAGAGATGTCGTGCGTTCGTCAACACACAAACAAACACCAAACACAATCACAGTTTTGTGAATTTTAGCCACCAGCATAATCAAATAAACTAATACAAACCAATAAATATCTTATTTGTAATTTAATGCTACAGAAACTAGATTGTTAACAAGAACATAGCGATAATTCTGATAAGAGCAATGCATCTACTTTATTTTTTGTCTGTTCATTTATGTTTAACTATATATTTGTTCGTATATTTTTATATTTTATTTGTGCCTTTTGCGGAAAATATGAACACCAAACAAAATAAAGGCCATTTTTAGGCAATTGATAATATTAGAGTTTCGATTATAAATTATTTCAAAAACTAAAAGTATATTGTAGATCCGATTGTAGCAATAATAAATTCACAAGAAAATGGTTTCAATTCAGGAATTTGTTTACATAAAATTACATTTTTCTGTTTGTTCTTTTCTTTCCATGAATATCAGAAATACATTATTGAAAATATGTTAGTTTTCTGTTAACTCAACAGTTCAACAATATTTATGTTCTAAATTTAAATTACCTTGAATATGATATATTTGTTAATTTGTTGCAAATGCAAATCAATAAAATCCCTGTGGAAGGAAAAGTATGGGGTAAAAGTTCAGGCACTTCCTTATGTATTGCCGGCCTCCCCCCGCAAATACATAATTTAAACAGTTAGTTTTTTCTTTGAAATTGTTCTATATTCTATTTCTGAAGTATATACAAATGTCTATTTTTTCTCATTTTAATATAACCCAATTTAAACTCCACACCCATTTACGCAAATTATAATAACTATCTTAGAGTGCTTGTTTGTCATTTGACAACTCTCATGCTTTATTTTCAAAATCTCGATATTGATGATATTTTCATGAACTTGTTATTTAATCATACAAAATTAACTGTTCTTATCTCCCCGATCTAAACTGTTTTTATTTCGCCTACAGGGAAAGGGTTTAGGTCGACCCGTATGTAACATTATCATTTTAAATCTCGAAAGTACATTATAACACCAACTGCTTGTGAATACGCACTTTCTGAAGTTCTTTGACCGCTTTCACTGGGTTAATTTTTGATTGTGGTATTAAGGGGTATCCCACTTTTTCAGCAAACTATTTTTTTTAAAGCAGACAAATCAGTGAAGCAGACTGGTCGAAGTTGAACAAAGTCGGAACAATTTGTAATCACTATACAATGGGAACTTCGAATTTACTGAATCGGCAATGTCACTGTGATGTGGTGGCGGACAATTCTCATTTGTTCCAACTCAAACAATTTCTGAAATGTCAATTTACCAAAACCTATGACTGAGGAGGGTCTTTTCCGTTTAGTGGACATACAATAATGTGCGATCCACAATTCACTTTGAGTAGTGCCCCAAGGGAGGAGGTGCTTAGAAAAAAAAAAAATAATAATCATACTTTTGTAAACGACAAAAAGAAGAGCTGTCCGTGACTGCGTCACAATCCACTGACCAAATTACAAATTTGAGATTGGCATAGATGTAGGCCTAGTGATCTCATATTTCAAACATTAATTCCTCTTGTATTACCGGTGCATTTTATTTCAAATTTCGCTTTTCCGTTTCTCTTATTTTCTGCTTTTATATGAATAATACGATCTATTTCCGAAAGATGTACTCAAGGATATTTCTACACCCTATTGCATGTCCCATAGAAATCATGTTCAAATTACGTGGTACGTCATTGTTATTTGCGCACATTTCTTGGGTGACGCACAGAGCTATTAAAATTGCGTTTGGTTGATTTTTCGAAAGTACAGTAGTTGATATCGTGTAAAATTAACTTCTTAAAAAGGGTGAATTGCTCTTTATCCCATTCCTGCAGATCAGAGTTTTCTTATTTTCTTAATTACCGTAATCAGTTTTCCATTCTCAAATTGTCAATGGTTAATTTTATTTTCAACTGCATAATTTGAAAAAATAGAAATCTTTATTAAATGAACCAATGTTAAACAAATTTAACCGAAAATTTGCCTATTTGAACACGAAGATATTGATTTTGATTTTGAAATTCTACACAGCGTTGCCAATATAGAGACTTTTAATGATTAGAAACAATTTAATTACTTTTATTTGAGAATGGAAAAAAATTTGCTGCATTGAAAATATTGGACTCAAGATTTTCAGTGATTTTTTCTCTTTTTCCTCATGTATAAAACTTTCCTTTTTGCATGGAGAGCATGTCCCGATGTGTTTCTGAATACGTCACTTCGTTTTGGATTTCGTCTATTTTCCTCTTTCTCTCCATTTGCACTATTTTGCATTTTCATCAAAGTAATGAAATAAAACAGCAGTTATTTAAAAAAGATTAATTAAAACATTATTTTCAAACGACAACAGTTTTCATCTTATGTTAAATACAGGATCGTTACATCATCAACAATGACGATGGTGGTGGAAATTTTGGTATGGTCATTATGGTGATGTGATGACGACGATTGTTCATCAATGTACGGCGTTCCTATATTACTTATAAAACTATTTAAAAGTTATATGAAAAGATGCGCTTTTAGTTTTTATTTAAGAGTACTTACTGATGGTTATTTATTAATTTCTAATGGCATGTTATTCCACGGTTTTGGGCCTGCACATGCAATCCCTTGATCACCCAATGTTATACATAATGATAATATTCTTCTATATATTCTTCATAACAGTTCAGCGTTAGTGGTTTCAGGAAGTTTCAGGTAAGACTTATTTCATATTTTCTTTAAAAAATGTCCTTAACTTTTTTTTAATTTTGATTGTATTTCATTGTACCTTTGTTTGTCATTCATCATCTAAAACATTGGTTTATACCGTTTTCTGTTTTAAGAAAAATTGAATAAAGATTTTATTTGAAGAAAAAATTCTTCGAAGATGAGTTAATTCGAAGGTTCATTTAATATCCTGTTATTCTACTACTCCAAAAGATTCGTTTATCCGAATGTTCGTTTCCCTTTTCGTTATTCAAACATCTGTAAATGAAATAGATCTGAAGAATATAGAATACTGACCCTTTTTTCATTTTCGGAGACGTGGATTTTAATTACTGAAATCTGAACCTCTGGAACATTGGACCTTTTTACTTTTGTCGGACAAACTTATTCGCAATTGCAAATCTCTGTCCTTATTCAAACGATCTCTTTCACAACTTAATTAATTAATAACATCAGACCTTAATATCATATCTATTTATTTTCTTTAAATACCATTGTTTTTGTTGTTTTGTTTTGTCTTGTTTTGCCCCCACCCCCATCTTCTTTGTCCTTTTCCACTATACTTCTTCGTCTTTTTCTTTAGAGTGCATCTGAAAATGTGCTTTCCAGCCGTATGTTTTCTCTGTCTTTTTGTTTCTTTTGTTGAATACTCTTAATGTGTTGTTGTTGTTGCTTTTGTTTTCATTTAATGCCATTTGATTTTTCTTGCTCATGCTAACTGTATGTTATGTAAAAGTTTATATACATATTTATTTAACTTTCTTTTCATTGTATATTCTTTTGATATGACGGCAAAAAAAAAACAAACTCACCATAACATTTGGAAAAACGATTCTTTATTCATTTTTGGAGTGATAGTGTATGGGCAATTTTGAGAGTTTGGAATCGCATGGAGCTTTGAAATAATAATCCTTGGAAGTCACGAGCATCTCCTTCGACTATCCGAATAAAATGTACGCCTATCGTTTACATGCACATTATTGTTATTACATATTTCAAATGTATTGCTATCCCATCACTACATTCCTTCTTTTTGTTCTCTTTGTTTTCGCTGTACAGTGGTGGCAGAAGTCGAAGTCGCTGGATCCGGTAAGAAAACCATTAACAATAACAATAATAATAGCGGGTTCTTGTATAGCGCTCATGAATGTCAGATTTGACACTCTTTCATGGCGCTCCACAATTATTTTACCCGGCTTTAGCATGGCTTTACAATGGCTGCCATTTTGGCGCTCTAGCGTTACAAGGAACCAAATCCTGCCAGGTACCCATTTACCTCACCTGGGTCGAGTGTGGCAAATGTAGAGGGATGTCTTGCCAAGGATATGAGTGCGGCGGCCGGACTCGAACCGCAAACCATGTGTCGTATCCGCTTGACCATGATAAATGAACTTAAAAGTAAAGACCAGCTATGGTCATGCGATTGCATTGTGAAAGAAACGTGGTTCTTGAATTATCAAAATGATAAGAAATTTGGCCCATTCTTCGTAAAGTTACAAGCACTATACACAGAAAGAAGTATATGGGACTTCCCTATATCTCTTACAGACCATGCCGAGAGAAACAAATTTACCAAATTTATGAATTAGTAGGCGGTTTCCCGGCAAATTTTTTATCATCATGTATTGGTCAAAACATATTCTTTCACATGATTGGTAAGAGCTTCCATTTCGTTTTTTTTAAATTGGGGCGTTTCCAATACTGGTCTTTACCTTTAAGGTGTGATTGTTTGAATGTGGTTGTATGCGAGTGGAGGATTGTGTTTATCATGGATGACGCGATGTATGAACAAGAAGTTTGCTAGGTGTTCATGAAAGATCAGCGCCGTTTTTTCGTTAACTTTACCTTGACAATGCAGTTTACGTCACATGTTATTATAATGTAAGAACGTTCCAAATGTGATGAAATTTGCCTTCAATTGATTTTCCGAAAGTCCTTGCCGTCTTGGTGAATAATTAAGTTGTCTTGTTGTTGCAAATTAGGAAGCGGTGGCAGAGGAAGAGATTGATTGGTGGTCGAAATACTACGCATCCAAGGGCGACTTCGACAAGTGTGTTTCGTACATAGAAAGAGGCTATGACAAAATTCAGGTAAA
>BEXV01000083.1:245100-260463 GCA_003118195.1 Hemicentrotus pulcherrimus | reverse complement strand
ATCACATTTTTCAAGCACAGTACTATCCCTGAAACATGAGATAAACAAACAAAAGAAGAACAGAACAAACAATGAGCAATAACATTATTGGAGTAATAAACAAATTCTACATGTTATTGTACAAATTTATTCTAAAACAGAGTTTTGATAATAAAAGACATTCTGTGATTTTGGTGCTTGCTTGCATTTTATTTTATAGACATTATTATGTTCAGCAATTCAATCAACTAAATATAACTGGTTTCTTTGATGACACAGATGGTTGGGTTAATTCAAAACAAAACCAGGCATATATTGATTTCAAGGACTTCCTCTATCATCTGTAGATCTCTGATTCTCTGTATTCCGCTCAAATGAACAATTCAACAGCCATTTACAGGCCGTCCCTCGCATGTTTATTTTGCACACAAAATCTGTTGAAAAACATGCCGAGATTTAATTGTTGCAAGATCCAAGTCTACAAACCTGGGAATCTGCCTGAAATTTTAAATATTCAGTACAAAAATCGGTTCATGCAAGCTTAGAGACACATTCATTGAATACAAAACTTCTCTGAAAAAAATATCAAGTGGTATGAAACTCGAACAAAACTGCCTATCAAATTTGAAAAATCATCACTTTTTAAAATTAGGGAATATCAATTAAACTCCGGTAAAAAAAACTTTTACAATGAATTACGAACTTGTAAGAGTGGAACTTTTTTTTCATTTGTGATATTTTGCCGACTTGTATGACGTGTATGGTGATAAGCAAGAAGAACTATTATTGAAAACAAAAAAAGGAGACATAAATCTAAAGCCAAATGCCCAATAAATATACGGAAGCTGAAATGAGAGCCAAAGTGGTACCTGCTTGTGAAGTAGAGTTATCCATGAGGAATTATTCAAGAATATCAAAGCGTGAGAGTTATTGAAGCAAATAGATTCAACCAGCATTGTGTTAGGAGCCAACCTGAAATCCACAAATAAAATATGTATTTTGGGTAAAAAAAATTTGGGGGTAAATCCAAACTATTATCATAATTTATTGGAGCATGTAAAGAAATAAGAATATCCCAGTTAAAGCAACAAAAACAATAATATTAATAACAATGAAACATGAAACAATTTTCAGTCTGTTTACTCTCATTCTTTAAACAAGTTGGATAAAGTACCTTCATCCATAAAAAAAAACATGTATTTTACATTTATACTAAGCAGGTTGATAAATGTGTCATCTGCATATGATGAAAGAAAAAAAAAATGACAAAGCAAAAGAGTGAAAATCAATTACCTAGACAATATGCAGATAACACAACTTTTGTTTACTTGAATTTAATCCCAGATTTTACCTTGAAAGATGCAGTAGCGTGATACAGGGCATTGTAGATTGCGTCAGTTTTATATTTTCCAGTAAAATTATTGATTACCGGTAACTGAAATCGTCAAACGTCACTTTTTAATACAGTTTTTTTTTCATGTCATTGAGGTGCATGTGATTATTTGAGCTGGTAAGGTATGTGCAACGAAACATTATCTGAGAAAAAACACATCTTTTTGTTATCAATCAATGAAACAAACAAATGAAAGTAATCTTTGATATCATCAGAAATGGATGATATCATTGGATATGGATATTTCAAGGTAATATATGAGGTAGATGGAAATATGTGTGACATGTAGCTGTAGTAGCATATCTGTAGCATATATCTATAGCATATACCTTTAGCTCTCTTCATGCATATTCATAAATTGACATCATCCTGTCTGGTTTTAATTCATTTTTAGGAGGATCGATATTTTTTAAATCAAGAAAATCAGTCAAATTTCCCATGATTACCAGTACATGTATGATACTGCACATCTACATGTACATGTACATAATTCAATCAATGGATCTTTACAATCCAGTGAACATATAAGGCAGTATGCTGGAATTAAAAAGCCAAGCCAGGGCCTTTATGGTTACATCTTCTGTTAAGAGCCAGAAGAGCGTGAACCAAAGTGTAAATTTTAGAAATACTCATTATGAGCAGAATTAAATCATACAACGAAACCCAGTATTCACTAATTAACAATTACAACTATCTTTTAAAATCAAATATGAAAATGATTAAGTGGGGACTTTATTTTAAAGTACAGTGTATGTTGGTTGTGAGGGAAGGAGTAGAGAGGTAATCTTCTCCTTGCCTTTAGCCCTTGTATGACGTAGTAAGCTACCGGTACCTAAAAAACATCACAGAAAAAATATATACACTATACATGTAGATCACTATCCTTCTTCACCTTGAGTAGAGACGTAATCTTCTCCTTGGCTTTAGCCCTAGTATGACGTCGTAAACTGAACCGGTACCTAAAAAACATCACAAAAAATATATACACACTCTATCAATATCCTTCTTTACCTTAGAAAGCAAACTCATACCATCCCACAAACTAATATTATGGTTCATTGACTGTAAACAGTAACCATGGCAACCCTTCCCACTAGACCCTCTCTCTTGAGTCACTTCCAGCCCACGTTAGGGGCTTATCGTGCCTGTCCATGGGGGAGATCGGGGTAGGAGCGTGGGGGAGTCTCTTCCTGACGCGGTATCAGTGGGTGGATTATAGGGGAAATGAATGGTAATACGGGTAATGTTCATTACCCCTCCAGAGATGAGCTGATCCCTGTAATAAATAGGCCACGTTGCATCGGAGCCGTTTTTCCCCAAAAGGTTTGAGGGATACACACTGCTGGGCATGGTGATTTGAAAAAGTTTTTATTCATGGCATCATTTCATGAAACCGTTGTAAGTACAAGTTCACTGACATCCAATTGAAACTTGTTTAGCATTTATTATGAGCATTTCAATGGTTGTCTGTGAATTTGGACTTATGTCGGTTTTCGTGAAAAGGTGCCCAAGAGGATTTTTTTTAGGGTTCCAACATTCTTGTAGGGGTTAGACAAGATTTGGGATAAAGAGCTTAAAATTTGTAGTGATTGAAAGTACTTTGATTACCATTGTCATAAAAACCAGTCAGTTCTTAAGGACTAAGGGACGTTTTGGATTAGGGAGCTTTATAGACTTGAAGAAAATCAACAGTAGCATGGTATAACTTCATTTATTTTAAAGTTTGGGTAACATTCCATAAAATCAAACAGTTTTGGGTTATCTTGTACTATCGTAGCCCTATAGAATGACCATTCATAAAAGAATGCCCCTTTGTCCTGAAATACATGTACTAGTGCCATACTCTATTTATACTTTTTGTGTTTTTAATTTTTTTTTTTAGTATACATGTAGATAAACAATAAACAATAAACATTGATGTTGATGTTTGAAAGACCAACAGTGTAAATGGTCTCAAATTCAAAAGATTTTAGATATGATTGATTGGTTATGGATGTAATCCTTTTTGGAGAAATATACAACTCATTTTTTTGTGCCTTGAAAGTGGAAAGTTTGATTGGTATAGGAAGAAACCTATATTATCTACTGTATGTAGTTTCAGGGCTGAGATGCTGAGTACATGTAGATCTATTGATATTATAAAAAAAAGGCAATGACCAAAAAAGATAAGAAAGAAAGGATGGTGAAGCAAGTTGTCACCTTTTCTACTTCAAAGTGTTGCCATAGCAACAAACAACCAGAATGTGTACACTTAAAGTTGAGCTGCTAATGTAGGAAACCCAGCCCTTGTAAATTAGTTGCAACCAGATTGATAGTTGTGTCATCTGCATATTCACTGGCTAACACATTACCTCTAGGGGCTAGGGCTTCCAAATGGTTCCTGTATTAAACCTACAAGAGAGGAAAATAGCTATTCCTGTGCAATCCATATACACATATTCACATGGAATAAAATAAGAAATAAACAAGCAACAGTTGTATAAAATGCTCATTGCAGTGGGTTCCCATTTTAGCGTTTATTTTGTTGGCAGTTTCCTCATAGTGTGTATTTCCCATACACGACTCCAAAGCAGTGTATTTAATAATCAAAGCACATAAAGTAGCCCAAAAAATTGACAAACTTTCTCAGAAATCCCTTCCTATTTCTGTAACCCATACCATGTAGTCTGCTGGGTCTGACAGAAAGCAGCACTTGAAATATATTTTGCCAGGGAGAGGGATCACGCTTTCCAACGGAAGAGGAAAAGAAATCTGCAAAAGCAATACTTCTTCCTAACCACATATTTTAAATTCTGATTGGTAATTGCAGAAGCAGAAGTATTGCCAAGTGACATTTTAATTTTCTAATTGGAACAAACATGGATTGGGGGAAGGCAATTAGATTACCATGGGTCATTATGTTGGAATATTCATAAATCATTTCTATAAGTATTTATACAGAGAGAGAGAGAGAGAGAGAGAGAGAGAGAGAGAGAGAGGGGCAGAGATAGTGGATGATGTAAGATAGGGATATGGAGATAGATGACAGAGAGAGAGAGAGAGAGAGAGAGAGAGAGAGAGAGAGAGAGTGAAAAAGAGAGAAAAAACAGAAAGAGGAGAGAAAGAGAAGAACAAACATGGATTGGGGGAAGGCAATTAGATTACCATGGGTCATTATGTTGGAATATTCATAAATCATTTCTATAAGTATTTATACAGAGAGAGAGAGAGAGAGAGAGAGAGAGAGAGAAGTCAATGAAATATCTAATGTACGTACATGTACTTCTTCAAATAAAAGCTTGAAAGTAGGTTTGGTAAACTCTTAAAGAGCTGTACATGTATGTAGTGTATAACTGTATATTAACAATATAATACATGTATGGAAACTATAGCTACACAAACAAAAGCCCTCATAGGAAATCTTAAAAGTGCTCTTGTGAACCAAAAAGTATGTTTGATTCTGGTGTCTGTGTAGTAGTGATGAATTCAAGGAGAGAGAATCATTTTAAAATCCCATCTGGCATGCATATATCCTGTACACACTCACACACTAATACTTTTGTGCCCCTCCCACTTTTGAGTTTTACACAGACTCCTGTATCAGTCTATGCATGGACCCTACCACAAAATGCAGGCCTTCATTTAGTAATCTTGTATTTCACTTATGGATTTGACAATCACAATACCTAAATGCCTACCCCTAATATGACTCTGCACTATCTAGCACTATTCGCATGGATTACAGTGTAGTTTACTATTTTGTATTTTGAGTTTGTTGAGTTCATGCTATTGGCTCCAGCACACATTCACAGCTCATATACACTAGAGATTTAAGCGGTACACATATTTCCTGTAGTGTACCAGTGAACTATTGATAGAAGTCAGCTAACTGTAACGAGTTATTCTGCATTAGTCGATACCCTTTCAATGGTCAGTCAAGCATGTATTTCTATTATTGGTCATAATTCATTGGAAGTATTTCACTGTTTACTTTGCCAATGTTGCATTGGTACAGATGTCCCTATATGTAGTTTCGTGTACTGATCTCCCACTCAATTTACATGTACCGGTACTTTTTTGGACTGCTAATCCAAACATAACTATAGTTTTCTTCTTTCCCAGAGTTTAAAGTCATTTTTAGGTTTGGTAGGGAAACTGAAGTAAAAAGAAGTCATTCTGAATACTTTCACCCATGTTCGCCATACAGCAAAAATGCTCACTAGATAGACCTGTACAGTAGCATAAAATGAAAACACTGACTCGCTCACTGGAACAGGATTTTACATAGAATATCTGTATCTATTTCTCTCTTCCATCTTTGCTTCAGGTACCATCCATTTTTTGTTGATTTCACTTGGGAATAACCATATCTTTGAAAGTTATTACACTGTAGCAATGAAATATATATATATTTCAATCAATTCTGTAACAAATTCTTGTCATTGATTAAGACAATGACTCTTATGAGAGGTAAGATCTTAAGGTAGAGATCGACTTGAGACAATTTGCAGAAGAGTCCAGAATTCTTATTTGACTGTTGCCTCTGGGAATATATTTGTTTGTCTTGTAGCAAACCTCACATATTTCTTGTAGGTCCATGCCTCTATTAAAACCAGACATATGTACATGTAGAAGAACAAATTAAATTCTGCACAAACCCTAGAGGCCGGCCTACATAAATCATGACATGATGAAAGAGATTAGCACTGATATTGTATAGCCCTTTGAAATAATGTTGATTTAGGGCTTCAGACAAGGCAAACATTGTGTAAATCTTGTTTAGGATAAACATATAGTCTGCAGAGAGCCAGAAGGGCGTTATCTCGCTATTTTACACAGAGTTAACTCTCTTCTTGCTCCCAACAGGCCTACAGCGTACATACACTGTACATGTATGTATAAGGCTATTTAGTTACATGTATATACTGGTACTGAAGACAAGCCCTCCTACATGTTGCTAATATCAAACATCATGCGGTAACATCTATTTGCCCTGACTCATTATTCGTGTAGGGATGGGTTGACTGTGACTTAGCACCTACGATGATTTAAAGGCACAAATCCCTTAAGTAGAAAAGATTGATTGCAGATTAGGTCTCATCTTACACCTAATTAATATGATTTATATGACTAGAGAATCTCTTAGAATGACCCAGATGCATTGGAGAGAGTGTGTGATTTAGAGATGTTTGGAAAGAGGGGGAGAGAAATATCAGACATTAGAGGCGTGTCTGCACTATCTCGAGATTGCCAAATATCCAGCTATTTTGAACTATCCCGATCGAAAGCTATCCAGCTATTTGCGTCTTCACTAGACCGAAGTAGCAAATTAGCTGGATAGTTGGTCGGGATAATATCCCAAGATATCTCGGTCTAGTTTGCAGTTTTCCGTGTTTACTCGAGGTCACTGGTTGTACTAGCCCACTGAGCGGTATAGATCGCATGTGCGAACCGGAAATCGTTGTGCATGATGGGATCGGGATAATTCACTCCGTACTTCGGTCTAATGAAGACGGTCGCGAACTATCCCGCTAGTTGGGAAATAGAAGGATATTTTGCAAACTAGACCAAGATATCTTGGGATATTATCCCGACCAACTATCCAGCTAATTTGCCACTTCGGTCTAATGAAGACGCAAATAGCTTGATAGTTTGCGATCGGGATAGTTCAAAATAGCTGGATAGTTGGCAATCTCGAGATAGTGAAGCCGGGCCTTAGGAGAATTATATATTTAAGGGTTGATAATTGGTTTTTGTAAGGAGAAAAAGGTTCAGACTTCATTGGTGGCATGCCATGGGGAGTAGGTAGGGGCAGGTTATGGGAATCGCTTATGAAAGCCTATAGGAATGAGATAAAACATCAATCCTGTACACACACTAAATATTTTTGTGCCCCTCCCACTTTTGAGTTTTAAACAGACTTCTGGATCAGTCTCATGTAAATGAAGGCCTTCATGAAGTTATCTATTATTTCAGTTATCAATGTAGGGCAGGTCCAAGCTGTTTGGATTGTGACGTACGGGACATTTAGAGACTTTAAACACAAAATAACAACAGATGAAATTATTTATATGGCTATCTTTTGGTATGAGTCTGTGGCTATTATGGGCTACATGTAGTTCATTTGTGGAAAGTTTTAGTTCTGACCAATTTTGTAATTAATTTTTAATGTAATGAATGTGCTGCGTGACGTATGGGACGCTGTGGTCCCATACGTCACAATCCAAATAGCTTGGACCTGCCCTGTAACATCCAAAATCACAATTTCAGTAGTTGAAGGGTTAAATAAGACTCGATGTAGTAAAAAGGTCATCAAAACATTGCTTCCAAAGCTTATTTTTGGTCAAGGATGTAAGTTAAATTTAGTTTTAGGTCCAGGGTTGAAGTTAACTATTTGGTTTAAATTAACTGAAGAGGAATGGGTGCTAGAGAATGTGTTGTAAATTTGATACTGCATTGATTGTTGATTCTACAGTATACCTAAATTGTATGTGCCTTTTAGAGATCACATCACAAAAAGTGCTATTTTGGTAGATCACTGTCCATGGTTCAATCATGAAACTGCAACAAACATTGTCTCCATGGCAACTTCAAGTGAAAACCCGTCCAGGAAGCCGTAACAGTCAGTCCACTTTATATGAGCCAACAGGATCTGAAGTTATGACTGACCGACCCTGTACAGCCTGGCTTGTATGATGACTGTGAGGTCAAATTCATAAATTCTGTGAATGAATCCAGGAAAGATTGATTCATACTAGCAGACAGGTACCCAGGGGCCTAACTTCCAGACTGGCGATTAAAGGTCCAAGTCAGCTTTTCTAAATATATGGCATAGAATAGGGTCTTCATTGTTATGGGCAACAAAATGACAAAATATCCTTGAGAAATAGAATACATACATTGGTACTTGTACATTGGTACTTGTACATGTGTTGAGAGGAACAGAAGAGCCACTTTATCTCGGCCCTGTTTCATAAAACCTGTTGTCAATGATAACTTACAATAAATGTTATAAGCTACTAAAATTGTGGCATTTGATTGGCTGGTAGCTAATCAATTTGTCATAGAAACTTAGCATTCGTTATTGATAACAAGTTTTATGACCCAGGGTCCAGGTTTCATTTGCCAGATGGACACAGAAAACAACGTACAGTGTACATGTAGAAGAAAACGTCTTTGCACAACAGTAAACACAGTAAACTTTCTTAAAACTTTTTAAAGAACAGCCGCAATGTACGTATGCTATCCTCCATATGTCATATAAGCAGTAGTGAGAAAATCAAATAGTAATACCTGTATGCTTCCTACACTCTTAAAAACTTTGGCTATGAAGCTATTCCGATCAAATATGGAATTCCGTTATTGGGTAACATTCTTCAAAAACTCTTATCTGCAGGCCTACCATAATTATACTTGATTTTTATGTGCAAGAACATGTTTGATAACAAAAGTAGTTTTAATGCTGTGTAAATCTAACTGAAAAAAGGTTCATTAGTTCAAAGTATGCATCATGCATGTACATGTCTCTGATAAAAGTAAATAGTTGCACTGGCAGAATTCCTTTAAGCATTTGATATTTTGAGATCATATTTTGACCTACACATTTTATTTATATTGCGTCATGAAAGCAGTGTGTAGTTGGAGCTTTGTCTGCTGATAAACAGAATTACGTCAAACTGCTATTAGGACTGTGAATCAAGATCAATGATCAAAAAACTGACGGATGGATTCTTCCCAGGCTTTGGGAAGGGAACTTGTCTGTTTAGCCTATATCAGCATGTAGCCTGTAATAACTGTACATGTATGTAGTTTTTTAAAATTTTATTGATTTATTTCTGTAATCATATTGTCTGCTTAGATGCAGAAGGGCTTTAGCTGCTTTACTTGAACTTTACTCCAATTCAGCTTGTACATGTATACTTTTACCACACTTCAACACAACATCCTTCTAACTCCCAACAGATGAAAAAAAAATGTATTTCAGTATCAAATAGGAACACATCAAAAAGAAATTGAAATAATGAATAACAAGATGCAGTAAAGTTACAACAAAAGTCTAGAATCTGAGATACATGTACATGTACATGTACATGTAGTTTAGATGTAAAATGGATTTACCTTATTATCAACATGACATGTACAATTCCACCAATTACTGCTGTTCCAATCATAAAAATGTACAATTTATTGTACTTGTAGATTTTTTTTTCCTTCTCAATCACATTAACTATAATTAAATCTAGGCTGCAAATGAAATGTTCCGATAAACCTAACTTGTGGATGTGTTGTGACGCATTTAATCTGCTGTCGTTCATTAACGCAGAATTGAAAACAGATTTTTGTAGGGATAGTGAAGTTCAATTGGAAACTGTGTTTATTTTTTTTGAAGGTGTTAAAATCAATTTGATCATGGACTCTGCATCCTGCCGTCATCTGTTTTGTAGAGGAGTATTTATAAATTTTCTGAAGCTATGACGATGCTAAATTTCTGTCCAATTTGCAAACTATGAATAGATCACTCAAAATTAAAGCTAAGAATGTTAAAAATTTAATTTCCTGAAATAATAATGTAGACTTTAAATCATAAAGCATCTTCAAAATTGTCCTCAAATTTTCTGGGGAAAGCTTTTAAGTTTTCGTATTTTTGTATGTGACTTGAGACGCTGTTGTTTAGTGGTGGTTATTTCATTTGACTGTTAAGAAAGCATAAATGCTTTTTAAAAAAGCAACCAGAGGGCCGACGGCTTTACTTAAGGTCTTTCCCAGAATGTGAACATGATGATACCTTTGTCTGAATATCTCATTTTTCTTATTATGACTACTACCCCTACTTCATGTATTATTTCTGTCACCATGAATATCATTATTATGATCATTATGAATATCATGATTATTATGATTATGATTAATAATAATAATAATAATAATAGTTTGTCCTTATATAGCGCATTTCAGGACCGCAGGCCCTCTCAATGCACTTTACAGATATATATTATTACCCCGGTCATCGGATTCATGCTGACCCGCACACAAGGTATGCACATTCTCCACTCCCTGGGGAGCATTCCAGCCAGTTGCCATTTTACAAGCGCCATTGCTAATCAAACCACATTAGCTTAGTTATTATTAGTATGATTGTTATTAGTATTATTATTGTAATAATTATTATTGTTGTTGTTGTTGTAATTGCTATTATTATTGATTTTATACCATTACTTGTTTTTATTGTTATTTTATTCCTTCTTTTCCCCTTTCTCTCAGATTGATTGGTTCGTACACCTTGGCCTTACGTGATGTGGTCAAAGGTAAACAGAGGTCAAAGAGGATGGAGTGCAAGCTCAAAGACCACAAGGGCAGACATTGCGAGGTTTGTAACCTTTAAGCTCCTTGTTCCTATTTACAATCTAACTGCTAGTAGACTTTAATAGGGTTGACATGATAATATTCAAATAATTATATTATTTATTGGTTATGATTGGTATGTTTTGTCCAGATTATAGTGATACAAGTTCCATCTTTAATATAGAGGAAATTTTAAATAGTAAGATTAACATTTATGGATGATTCTTTCATGGGGACCAAGGGACGAGTTATTCCATTGACCTGTTATCAAAGAATGAACTACAATACAAGGAATCCAGTCTGCATATATTATTTGTTGATATGTCAGGCAAGCATCGTGCAAGCTTTAAGGCTGTTAAGAACATCCCGTGTTTAAAGAGCATACGATTTGAATATGTTAGTAAACTGGTCAATTTCATGTCTGTCTGTGATTTGAAGGTGATTTGGTCTTTTCTCAGACTAGAAGGCCCATACATATAGTATCTGTAAATTCAGACTGAAGTTTCCACATTGCCACTGGGAATATCAAGCAGGAAGATTTTACATTCATAAATATATCTAAAAATATATTAATTTGTTGGAAAAAATGTGATTTCAGTCTGAATGTACATTGTGCAGTGAGCTTTTTAAATGTAATTGATGTAGATAAATTTATTTAATGTGAAAATACACATTTTCTTTGTCACTCACCCTACCATTCACAAAGTTTTACCTACACAGTGCAGACATAATAACATTTTTTGAAGGATTGTATTATAAGAGAGAAACTTAGGTTGTGTGAATTACATGACTACTCTCTCGTTCATATCCTGCTATTCACAAAATTCACTTAAATTAGTTTCACAAGTCATGTACATTTACATGAAGTGCGATTTCATTATCAAAATGGAAACTGAAAAGGAAAAAAAATGCACAATTGAAACAACAGAACACTATTTAATTTTTGTTTAATAGATGCTTTTGACAGTTCCAATACAAGTGTTTCAAGAGTGTTATTCAAGTCAAAATCCTGCAAATGGAAAAGATTGGTTTCATGCAACAAAGAATATGATTATTGCAATGGAATCTGATTCTTTGAGCAGTGTTCAGGTTGTTTAAAGACACTTAATCAAACAAAAAATCAGATTACCTTGTTTTTATTGTTTTTTGTGCATAAACATAATAACCTGTAGAGTGACAATTCAATTATACATGTAATATTAAGTCTAAGAAGTGAGTATAATGAATTTTGAATATGTTTGAAAATCATATACGGTAGATTAGATCAACGTCTTTCCATTACTTCAAATTATCTTGAGTTCTTTTTACATTTATATATTTTTCTTTATTGCTCTTCATAATTGACAGACAAAGAAATCACAACTACTGTAGTTATGGGAAAACAAATGAAATATGACATTTTGACTGATAAATGCATGAATAAATTTAAAGAAAATGGCTAATCAACAATACCTCCACAAAGAGCCTGTGAGGCTTCCTCTGTTAAAATGATCTCAAGTTAATTAAAACAGAAGCATCTTTTCCTGTGGTAGAGAGAGGATATTGTGCCGGAAGTTACCCAAATGTTTACAAGTAATGCATCCTAATGTGTTTTTAGTCTCATGGCACAGCTAGTGAATTGGGGATTTACTTGGAATAAAGTACATGTACAACAATTCATCCCCCATATTTTGCCTGTTGCATGGATACAAACGCCTACATGTTATCCTTTATTTCACCAACAAAGTAATCTGTGAAAATAGTCAATATTTAGCTTCTTTTAGAGTTGGGTATGATGTGATTCTAATATGGCACATTTTTTCTGCTTCAGCCAGGGATATCCTGAGCTTGTCATCAAACAGGATAAAAAATGCAGTTATTAAAATGAAATAAGATAAAAAGATATTCTTGTCCCTGCCAATTGGACTGATACTGATAGAGAATATATTTTAGTAGAGATACCTTTTAAAGAAATTATTTGAAATAAATAGTCTATTGTATTTTTGTTTATAGAAAAAAGGTATGTAAAGTCAGGCCTTGATCATATTGAAACAACAACTAAAACAAAACTGTAAAAGAAAAAAAGAGGAACAACAAAATGTGTGAAGGGTTTTAACTGCCTATTCATACAGTAAAAATAATGTTAGTGGAAAGAAATTTGTATTGAATATATAGTTATGATTTACATGTACACTTGTATGCGGACAATTAAAATGGTGATGACATTCATGTACATGTAGACTATAACTTTGTTTTATAACACAAACTGAAGATTGTCGACAGACAAAGATGGGAACAATATTCCTAGTTTTAGAAAGCGTAACATCTGGCCAGATACAGAAATACTTAATACATTTTCTACCTCTTGTCTCATTTTTGCCCCTTTCATTTGTATCAAATGAGTGGAAAATAGTTATCTTTTTATTCAAATGAATACAATGGAGAAACCCACAAGGAAGATTTGGGCATTCAGGCTATTGCACCAGTAGCGAGAGATGGGGACTGCAATGAATAGTTTGCTGAGAATATCCTTGAGTGCATGCGCTCAAAGTGACAAGAAATTTCTATTAAGCACATGGGTGGATATGGAGGGTGGAGATATAGAATTTGCAGAGGTGTTAGGGGTGAAAGAAGATTGTTAAAGTGTACACAAATATAAAGAGAGACATGTGATATGTGTTTGTGTTGTAAAACAATCTCTAAGATTTTTTTTTTTTTACCTAAATGGTGAATTTTACGAAAGCGATGTGAAATACATGTACATTACAGCTGGGAAAATACTTATGGCATACTCAGATTTGTGTTGGGTGTTTTGAGGCATTTTTAAGTAGGAACCTAGAACAAATAGACTAGACAACAGTTTATTTTCACATTGCATTATCGTTTGAAAGAAGTGATATAATTAATTTGTTTGAAGTTATTGAAAGATCAGTGAATAGTGTGAAACAAAGGCTGGAAAAGGTGTGAGTTACATGTACATGTAGATATTCTCTATTAGGCAAAAATGGTTTTGGGTCATGTGCGTGGGAACTTGGAGGAATTTGTATGAACTGTGAACAAATGATGTTTCATTATAAAGAGAAAGTATGAGATCTGTATAATATCATCAGGAGGGAATGTTTGAACATAAAACATTTCCTTTATTATCTATTTATGTCCTTCGGAAAAGAAATGAAAAGTAACAGGAAATTGCCTTGTATATTATTGATGCATATTCATATACTGAATGTGAACAAGTCCTGTAATTCTTGTCAGAGAAAGCATTATTTGTTTTTATGCTGTGAATAGGAAATCTATAAGTATTAGTACCACTGTCTCTGTTAAATAATATTTCATATTTAAAGTGCATCAAATGTTAAAAGTAAGTTGCATTGAGACATTTGCAGTGTTTAAAATTAGCCCTTAATATATTATTTTCCTTACATTTTCTTTAAAGATCTTTCTGTTTATATAATTAGTAACTTAAATACTCTATGAATCTACGTAGAGAGATAAAACAAAACTTATGAACTGTTTTGTGTAAGAATGACGACAATTTGACTATATACTTCTTTGAAAGGTCAAGTATATCTAAGGTGTGACTTAATTGCTTGAATCTAAATTTTGATCAGTTCTACCTGCCAGACCCTTTTACGGTGATTTGTTGCTCAGGAAACTTATAATTACCTTTAAAAATTGTTCAGGACCAGACTGGCTGATTTTTCTGTAGGACAATTTCTGTGCACCACTGCAGTTTAAGCATGCTTCCCAAACATATTTTAGGCCTATACATAATTATAAAGTTTTTGTTCATAAAAGCTCTTTTTGGATTTGGTGTAGTAAAATTAAGATTTTCCGGCATTGATTTTTGACTACTTCATAAACTCTAAGTTCATTTATTTATTTAATTATTTATTTATTCATTTACCAAGCACTTTTTGAGATTTCAAGAACCATTTTGAGACTTTCCAGACATCCATTACACATGGCTGTTTTTTTAATCTTTTATACCGTTCCAATGTATAGTAGCATGAATACAGACTAGGTAGTTTGCAACACAAAAGAATAAGACCTGGTAAGCAGGCCATGATGTGCAAATAATAGGGACCAATAAAACAGGACATTGGCATATTTGTGTGGGAGGGAGTAGGAGGGAGTGGGCGGGTCGATCATTGGTTCTGTGCATGTAGGCCTACCCGGTACGTGTACAAGTAGCTACAATGTAGCCCTGTACGTGAAGCTATGTATGATAAACAGCAAGTTCAGACGTGAGAAATTGCATTCAAAACTTCTGTAGAGAAACGTGTAAATAATCATTGTCTGTATTGAAAATCATTATACATCAGAAGGGGTGTTAACACATGAAAAAGGGTACTGGTATGTTATAAAGAAACACTGTCTATTAAGGAAACTATTTTGGAAGAGGTCTGTTGACATGATAGCTGGCCAATCATCTACAGCACTCACTCACAGTAAGCCCAGCCCAGTTAGTATGTGCTTCATACAACTCAATGTTTAGGCTAGGGGACCCTGATTTTTTTATTAAGTTTTTTGTTAGGCCTTTATAACTCGATGTTGAGTTTCCCGTCACCCGCCCGCGCTGTGATATTTCGCCCGCGTTGGAAATACAAAATCTGAAAATAATTCATTATTTTGAAAAAAATCCATAAAAATAGCAAATTTGCGCTCATAAAACCACCAATTGCGCCCAT
>BEXV01000083.1:199575-223378 GCA_003118195.1 Hemicentrotus pulcherrimus | reverse complement strand
ATGGTTAATATATATAAGACCTCATAAACAATGAAAGAGGGGTATGGTTAACTGTATTATATTGAGCTAATTTGAGCTTGACATCAAAACTCTGTGTATATTGATAGATTTTTGGTAATGATGATGGAGTTCATTTAATACGATGATGATTTTAACAGTTTGGTTGCTCTCTTCAACTCTCTGCACAACCGCTCCTTTGCCACCTGTGCAATTTTGCACAAACTATATACAAAATTGACGGAAGAATTGCTCTGTGCAGCACGATAGCTCGACAGATTACCATTTCCTATCTTGATAAGCTACATGACAACCATTCTATTATTAACACTGATATAAAATAAATCTTTACTGTTAAATGATCTTGAAAGCCTTTGGTATAATCTATCCTAATATTAATACAATGTGGCACAGTTAGATTACTTGTGTGGCATATTAAGAGTTAATAATGTATTTATGTTGCGTGATACAGAGATATTATCAATTTAATATCTCTTTTACAGGGATCGTCTTTCAAGTGACGACTACATTGGAACCGCCTTCCTTGATTTGTCTGCCATGTCAAGCCCGGGAGAAGAAGGTTTGTCTAAAATCCATTTCAATTATTTTGTGTCATCATTTTTTTCTTCTTCATGCATGCATCCCCTTTAACATTAATGAGAAGTCATCCATTAGTCTTCATCTGTTCGATCATTGCTGCAAACATTCCCAGTCTGTATTGTATTAAAGACCTATGAGTTTGTGTGTGTTGTGCTGCCTACCTGTCCCAGACAACTACTAAAAGAGTATTGATGAACTTGCCTCTGTAGAGATTACGATAAAAAATAGTGTCTTTATGTAAAATACAAATCACTGTATCATTTTGATCTTTTTGTATAATTTCCCTCTTGTCATTACACCCTTGACATTGCACATGATGTATTTGTTCTTTGCATGCTCAACTTTCAATATCTTCCAAGGTTTGAAAATGACTATTATTAATCCCTCTTTTTATTATTGCACTTTATATGTGTTTGCAATATTTTGACTTTCATAAATAATTTTGTACGACAGCAAGATTATTATACTAGTAAGAAGTGTTTGATGCAAATTTCAAATTCAAGATAATTTTCCACTTTATAGTTTCTATAGATACTAACAATTCACATTTTCTCTTTTCATTAATCTTCTCCTCACCTGTCCTTCAAACCATTCTGCGTGTATTTCATTTCAATCATGCAACATGTCATGTGACTGATCACATGGTCAGTGTTTTTTCAAGATAAATCCATTGAAGAGGTGGAGTTGGAGGGGCAGGCACCGGATGACTGTGCATCGGTGAAAGGGGGAGGAGGAGGAGGAGGAGGGGGAGAATTGATAACATTAACCGCAGAAGGAGACGGTATGGGATGTATGATGTCACTTACTTGTATCTTTCAAAAAGAATTGACCTGGCTCCAAAAAATCCCATTTTCCAACCCCTCTTCAACCTAATTTTTAAAATTGCAATCCCTTTTACAAAGCAGGATTTATTTACAAAGTGATATATTTTTTATCAGCATGATATGGTATAACAGGACTTCTACATTTTTTATCCATTTAATTCTTTCACCTTTTCCAAACATCCTTACTTCTTCAAATCTATAAGACTTAACCTTGTTTTAAAAGTGTTATGAACTAAAGCATGAGCAAAGTGTTTTGTTTATGATGTAAACTTGCAATTGAGATCATTATGGAGAGGGTGTGTGAATGATTGAACAGAAGCCTTCTGAGGACATTTATTCTATTTTGCTTCTGCGGAGTCCACCTTTTTTAGGTTGAGTTTGTCTATGGTGGTTGAGGACTAGTGTTTCTTTTCTTAGCAGTATTAAACTGTTTAACATTGCATTCTCTCATACCCGTAGACTTTAAACAGAAATCACCCAGTTCCTGTCGGCAATAGGTTTATAGATGGAAAAGTTTGTTGTACTCCCCTTTTTTGGTGTGGATATATGGCGATGATGGGAAAGTTTTGCAGAACTGTATTCATGGTGGTAGAAATGTAATTCACTTCTTTGAATTTATAATTCATGGGTTAAAAAAAGAGACAGTTTAGACTTCAAACAAGTTTAATGTTAAAATCTTAGTTTTCATGCAAGTATGACTTCTGTACATGTATGAAATATATAAAATCTATATATTTTTGAATTCCCCCAAATTTTGCAGTCTTCTGTAATTGAATATATGTTATGAACACATTGGTAAAAAAAACTGTTTGCTTGCATGTGTTTAAAAAATGCAAGTTGCATGAAAAATTATACATCAAAATTACTTCAGCCCTTTTTTAAAAAAATTAACACATTTGATTCAAAATAAACTACTTGCTTCCTATTATTGGGATTTTTTAGGTTATCAGATGCCATAATTAAATTTAACTTTTCATCTTTGTTTTCCTGTGTCTGCATGTAGTTATTATTGGATCAATTCAATTGTTACTTCCTCACATGCTTTAACCCCCCCCCTCCCAGGAGATTTGGTGGTAGCATGCTAATAATAACATTTGAAATTAGATCTATGTGGTATTGAGGGGCTTAGACAGTGAGATTTAAACATTTTATCAGAACATTATCAACATCTTTGATTGAGCATTGAAATGTCTATGAGGCTTTGCACACTGAAAAGATATATGTACATGTGAACTTGACACAGATATTTTGTGATTTTTTTTCTCTTGTCCATACCAACCAGATTCCTTTTGAGTACATTTCAGGATGGGATAGAAATATTCATGAATTGCTCAATGGTAGATAACAAGATAACTGAAAAGAGAGATCAATATATAAAATTCATTAGTAGTAAATTACACAGTATGTTGAAAGATGATTGTAGATATCTAAATTGCTTGAAAGTAGGTTGCAGGATGCCTATGTGGTAAATTATGAAATGAACATGGCATTCCTCTGCTGTCTTCCTGTAATATAAATGATGTGATGGCATGCACCTGTCGTTTTAAATACTTACCTTGCAATGACACCTGTTGTGATGAAATTAATTTTTTTCCAAAGATGAATAGATGTGCAGCATGTGAGGATTTGTGGTGTCAAAAACAGCTGTTTTACAGTAAACCAGATTTGTTTCCATTCAGTTCCTAAATAATATTAAGCCCCTGTATCTGATTTTAGTGTGTACACATGGTTTTGATATTTGTATCGGTAGCCGGTTCTTTGAGGACTCGTCATGATTGCTCCCTGATGACAATCTTTACTATTAGTATTAATAGCATATAATTTGAGAAGTGTTTGTTAGTCTAATTCTGTGTACTCTAGGTCCTTTTTTCTCTGTGCCATTCATTATAATCAATATAAATCTATAGTTTTTGCAATTACATTTTCTATGTGAAAGATTTCCCACTCACTTGTGTTTCTGTACTTGTTTTCATTCATGCATTTATTACAACAAATAGAAGTTGACGAAAAAATGTGCGATGGTGAGATTTACACTTTGAAGTATTCCTTCAAACCTGGCAACCTTCTGATGGTTAAAAAGACTTGGTTATAAAGACTTCTAATCGCAGCTCCTCTCTGCATGTTTACCCTTCGAAATCTATGTGTGTATCCTCTGGGATTAAGGCTGTTGCAGAGTTACAAACAAAAATATGTTAATACAGTGAAACCTGTATATACAGACCGTTCGAGGGAAATTTTAAAGTGGTTTTCATATGCAGGGGGTTTTTATGTTCAGGTTTAATCAGTACAGACTTCAATGAAAAACCATTTTCAAGGGAAACAAAAAAAAAGTGGTCTTCATATTCAGGTGGTCTTTTTATACAGATGGTCGACCACTAAAGCAGAATTGACTGTAGTATGAAAGTTTGTGAAAAGAGTGGGAAGAAATACAGGGAATATTTTGCAAGCTTTATTATTATTTCAAGAATAGCTGGTTTTCATCCCTTTTTAAAATTATTTTTAAAGATTTGAGAATGTTACTTCTGATCCGAGTCTAAAGTTACCTACCTTAGGATTTTCTGGTTGGGTGCATGCGATTTCCTATTTCCCATCTGCATATACTAATGAAATGTATAATACAAAAGGCAGTTAGAATGTGAAAAGCAGCGGAGAAAAGGCTTTATCTAAAAACAAAGGTATATCAAACATGATGTATTATGAAGAAGTATGGAAATCAAAGAATGGTTTATAAATATGGTGGAATTTTTCTAAGCATTATTGTTGTAGAAAAGGCGTGATAGCATAAAAAGAGACAACATATGACAGAGAGCATGAGAGACAGGCATTGTTAAGTGCATGCATGGTTCGCTTTAATTCCCTTTAGATGATATAAAACCACTTCAACTTTTATATTCCTAAATGGATATTTAAATTTACCCTTTGATTTACCATTTTTGTTTCTACTGTAATTATACATGTATGTTTTTTTCCTCATAGATATTTGATTGGACTCATAAAAATCACCATTCAGAATTACCATATCGTCATTCTCGAAGACAGTCCGGAAGTTAATGCAGTTTCTTCATGCGATAGAAATGCTTTTGTTACTTTTGATTTGTAACAGACTGGGGACATCATCCAAGCTGCCGCAAACCAATTTGATTGGCCTAATTGAGACTCTTCTTACTAGTACTGTCATTGATTACTTATCGATTAGCTGCAGTGCCAATTGTTTTCAATTGCACAATATACATACAAAAGATCTACTTATTTATATAAATCAAAAGCATTTGTTTGATTACCCTCCTCTCTTCACACAGGATATCTTCCCACATTCGGCCCAACCTTTGTCAACTTCTACGGCTCTACCAGGGAGTTCTCCGACCTGCCAGACCAGTTTGAAGATCTCAACATGGGCAAGGTAAACAAGAAAGCTTTGTGTACTTAATACAAAATGGTTGCATTATTATAGTATTGTTTGAGATTGTAATGTCGATCCAAATCAATCGCAAGTCCTCCAATCAGTCGCAAGTTTGCAGTCTCCTATCTCTTATGTACAAAGTTTTGATTGATATCAGTTGCATATAAGTTGGGATTGATATCATCTCTTTGTAAGACAGGGCCCTGGTGTGAGATACAAACAGAGAGATGATTGAAACTGCACTATACAGAAAGAATGGAGAAAAAACCCTCCTTTGACATACTGTTACATGTAAACTAAAATTCAGTTTGCTGTAGGTAAATTTACTGGTCTTGTTTTTGTTTAGCAGTAGTTTCGATTAATTATTTGTTTGTTTTGTTTTGAATAATGGTAAAATATTTGATAATGGTATTGATTGTAGTATTTGCCGATATATGTGACTCTATTCCATAAAATTGCAGTTGAATGTCCCAGTAGTATGTGACCATGTATGTCATTGTTTTCATTACAGCTAGGAAGGGTATGTCATAGAAACAGATGTAGATAATACCGTTGATATAATCGACCTTGATTATAAGATATCTCAACGTTAATATTAAACCCGACTGAGCTTGTATATAGCTCATGTAATGATCATGCTGAGCGCTACATGTAGGGTTTTTAAATAAATTATTATGCAATGGTACATTCCCTCAACATCCATATCAATCACATCCCCTAACTGTCAATGGATTGTTCCTACAGGGAGAGGGTGTGGCTTACAGGGGGCGTGTCCTAGTCAAGATCGAGACCAAACTCGGAGATCATCCCGAGAAGAACCTCGTCGAGATGGAGAACACTGAGATCCAGCGCGTCGGAAAGGTCCTCGGCCGACGTAAGTACCGTCTCTACTGCGCCATCCTAGACGCAAGCATGGTCTGCGAATCGGACGATCCAGTCGAGTTTGAAGTGAGCATAGGTAACTATGGTAACAAGCTGGATGACAGCGTGGCTCCACAGCCGTCCACCACCCAGCCAACCAACGCAGTGTACGACGGATGCAAGTACTACTTCTTGCCATGGAGTGAGAACAAGCCGCTGTTGATTGTCAACTCTGATTGGGAGGATATCTCCTTTAGATTGGACTCTCTCAACATGATCCTACGCAAGATTGAACGCTTGGTAAGAAGTGGAAAATGCATCGTTAGAAGGAACTTAGACACAGGGATTATTTTGTGTTGCAACAAAGACAAAATTAATAATGAAAAAAATCCTGCAATGTTTGTCATATTTCATTTGTGCCTTAATGAATAAACAACCATGATAATTATTTTTGAATTTTAAGTAAGGTTAAAGGTATAATTCCATGGCAACCCCAAGATTTTGCAAGCATAGAAATCTAGCAGAATTTAAATAAATGTCTTCAGTGCAGTCAACCTTCTTTGTATCATTTCATTTCAAAAGAATAAAAACAATTTTGCCATCTATTGGAACAAGTAATTCATGTTAAAAATTTCCATCCCTTCTCAAAAGAAACACGAATGTTGCAACTGAAACATGATACATTATGATTACTTGTTTTCTACATTCAGGATTATGTTTCTACCACTGATATATATTGTACGTAATTTATCCTGATGATATGAGTGTGTTTATATATTCATGGTTCTGTATTAAAATAATGTGCAAAATTATATCTGTTTCCTTTTGTTGTGATTTATACAGGAAGCAAACATGGAACATGTCCGTCTTGCCACCAAGTCCGGAGCCCCGCAAGCAGAGATAGCTGCTCAACTCATCGGCATGATCGATACACTCATTGCTGACTGCAGGTATGAAATACCTTCCTCAACTCCAACAACATCAAAAACAAAATCAACAATACCATCAACAACAACACAAATGACACCATCAGCGACAACATCAATAACACCATTAATAGCATCGACAACACCATCAACGACATCAGCAACACCATCAATGACATCACCAACACCATCAACAACACCATCAACAGCATTGACAACACCATCAACAACATCAACGACATCAACAACACCATCACTAACATCATTAACAACATCATCAACAACACCATCAACAACACCATCAACACGATCAACAACACCATCAACAATACCATCAACAACCTCAACAACCTCAACAACACCATCAACAACACCAACAACAACACCAACAACACCAACAACACCATCAACAACACCATCAACAACACCATCAAAAACCTCAACAACATCAGCAACATCAACAACATCAACAACATCAACAACATCAGCAACATCAAAAAACAACAACAATAACATCTCTTGTTTACCCATGGTAGCCTCATCAGTATTAATACTGTTCTCTCTGAGGGCCCTGCTATCATATTATTATCCCGGCTTGAGCCGAGCTACCATGAAAAGGCGCACGAGCATTCAAGGGATTACTTCCTACCGAGTATCCATTTACCTCACCTGAGTGGAGTGTGGCAAATGTAGATTAATGTCTTGCCTAAAGACTTTAGAGCTGTTATTCTCATTACCTCTACCAGAGCTCAACTGTAGCAGGCAACTCTAACAAGGCTCAAAGGGATGATGACCCTCTAATATTGATGAACCCACAATGGAACAGTTATTCTATGAAGAATAAAAGTAGACATTCAGTTAACCAAAAAGGGAGCATTGTCTTGTATATTTTATCAAGTGTTGCAATATATTACACGAGAAAGCAACATTAAAGTAGTTAACATATCTCAATATTATTTGATAAGGTCTAGTTCCATAGAGCGAATGTAAATACATTTTTGTAAATCTTCCTTTCTCCCTAAGGATGCCTCTCCCCAACATTGACGAGTTGAAAGAGAAGGTCAATGAACTTGATCGTCGTAAGTACGACCGTCGCCTCTACGCCATGCAAGCCATTGCCACCGATGCTCTGAAACTGAGAGAAAACGCGACTGATGTGAACGATGCCATGGATGATGTGGAGGGATACCTACATGTCTTACAAGATCTGGCTGTAGAGGTCAGTTCACACTGTCTTTTATGTTGACACTATAAAGCTGATTTAAATGCATCCTGATATTGAAAATAAGAATTTCACCTCACTCATTCGTAGTATTTAGGAGTATTATTTTCAATATGCAGATCTAGTAATTTGTCTCTGATACTGAAACCACATCAAAAGCTCTTGTTTAAGGTATCCTTCTAAAAAAGCTCCCTACATTCATAGTTTATATGCATATGCTTTGAATGAAAGGATCAACAGGTATGTCCCCTCTTGTGGGATAAAAATGTTCATCCGTTTTGAGTCTTACACTGACTGCACTTGATGTTTTGGGGAGTGACAGAAAAGGATATCTTATATTAAAAGCTGTAGGTGCATATGTATGCAATACATGTACATTGACATGCACTTGGTAACCAAGTCACTGAACCACTCTGGTACATGCAGATTTCTGGTATTCTATTCTATAAAGACAAAACCAAACAGGACACATGACACCAATAATCAAACATACCTTATGATATTCTTTTGCAGAATGCTATTCTCCATCCTACCAAATATACATAATTTATGTCAAACCCTTGATTATACTTTTGCAATGTTCACCAATTGCTCATTCAAATTGTTAATCTTCAGCCCCAGAATTGCATGCCCGATGTTATCATCTGGATGTTGAGTGGAAGCAAGCGTATCGCCTACACTCGCTTCCCAGCCTACCATCTTCTCTACTCGTCTCGTGGAGAGGACGCTTGTGGCAAGTTCTGCGGCAAGATTACAAGCTTCTTCCTCAAGGTCAGTACAAAGGTCATGTCAAACGAAAGAAAGACAAATTGTTTATAAGTAATCTTTCTTGTTCAGTGTCATCTGTTTTTGTCCCTCTAGGAAAAATGGTTGTTAAAACAAATGGAAAAGAAAAAACAAATTTGTTGTTTATTCACCTGCTAACTCATTGATAATAGTTTTGAAACAGTGTTTGAAGTGGTTTCTAGAAATGAAATGCTGAAAACAAAAGAAATCCTGACATTTTTTCCTGAATTAGTGTTGATGTACCCCTACTGAACCTAGCTTTAATATTTCCTGAATTTCTACTACTTCACACAATTCTACTAACACATTTTAGTCAGCAGTAGCCGATGTTTAATACTGTCAATACACTTTCTGTGTTTTCAATGTTTCCAGTATATTGTTCTGCCGGTGATCGTTTACATTATATCTAATTAGAATTGAGCTTTCATCTCATACTGTGAAGTGTATACGGGAAGTGGCATTCTATAATCCATTATTTGGCCCGGTTTTTGCCTGCTTTTCTGCTCTATTGCAGCTTATAGATGACCCTAAGGATTAAATTACAAATATTTGAACATCAATCATGTACATGTACATGTACATAATGACCCATGTTCATAAAGTCTTGAATGGCTATGACTAAACCCCAATGGATGATACATTAGCTTGTATCTTGTAAAACAAATTCTTATACAGGTACTTGTAAATCTGGAAGCCCTATCTGTTTTGATATCAGTTTCATACTATGGATTTCAGAATTTCCAGAATGCCACTTCCAAATATTTGTTAACTTGATGTTTCCAAGTATTTTTCTCCGTATACGCTACACATGTATCTATTTTCTGTACCTTACAATAGCTTTTATGATATACATTTACTCTACTTGCACAGTATTTATATATGTTTTTGTTCTAAGACGTACATGTCTGTCTTTCCTGTGTATGTGTAATTTTGTATGCCAATGTTCCAAAGAGAATCCGATTCCTCTTTCGAAAAGGAGGAATGAAATTAATAAGCAGGAGTTAAAGGAGATTGATTTTTTGGTACCAGGAACCGACGACCGACGTCGACAGGAGAGCTCCCGAGAGAGTCCCAGCCTTGGTAATAAAACAAACCCAACAATCTCTTCTCTCTTTTTCCCTCTTCGCCATTTGATGTATGCTTTTATTTTATTCTTAAACCGCTTTCCACCTCCCTTTCGTATTTGTACCTGACATTGGTGTTCAGTGTGTGCTTTACAATCCTGCTTTTAATCCAATCCTCTAGGGTGTATTCTCTGTGAGTATGGTTTTGACTTGCGGTGTTAAACAAATGTGAAATTTATTCTGTTTTGTAATGACAAAAAAAAGGGGAAAAGAAACACAACATATAAGTAAGCTAAAAAAAAAAAACACCTTTTTACTGGTTAAAAAAGAACAGAAATTAGTTGATGTACAGCACAAGCAAAAGATTCAACTCTTATATGAAAATTTGCCAAAACCATACTTGCTTATTACCTTAGAGATAATTCTGAAATTCCTTTGTCCTTTTCCTGAATTTCCAGCTAATTGTGTCTTTCTGTTCTGGTCGTAATAATAATAACAAAAACAATAATACTATTCTGCTTTTATATAGTGCTTAATACATCCAGATATATTATTATCCCGGTCATTGATTGTGCATTGGGGGAGAAATGTTTGTAATACTTTTATAAGATGATCAAGTTTGGAAACATTTCATTAATATTTGGTATCTTAATCTTGATAATATCTCCTTGTTAAAATGCAAATATAATGCTGACCCCAGATCTTGAAGCAAAGTATATGGTATACTTGAAATATAAAGGAAATTTTTGGGCAACAACAAAAATATTAAATAATAGCAATAACAAAATAAAAATATGACTGCATTGTTTAACTAATATAATCCGATAAGATTAAAGGAAACAGTGGCAGCCATTTAAACAAACAGCGTTTAGCTTTTCTATACAACAAGTTAGATTTCTGCTTTAAAACTCTTCTTCTGCTGCTGCTTAGGGTGCAAATAGGCATCATCAGTGAACTTAAAAACCCAATGAGATAGTTTGAAGTAAATGTGGAATATTTCTACTGCATACATGTACCCTCAGATCAAAATCACAATGCATGTTCCTGTTTTAAATGGTTCCAAAATGGCAAATTGTACTCTTCAAACAATTCATTTCAATTGGAAAGTGTAAAATCACTCCATCTCCTCACATGTTTTCCTTCTTGATAACGATGAACCTTGTGAAACCATACATGTACATCTTGTGTGATACTTATAGTCATCATGATTGCCCTTCCAAAAATGTGAAGAAAGTTAGATCAAACATCATTTAATTTTAGCCCAGCACATCATTTGCAATGATCATTACCCTTTTCATCATTGTGATGCATTGTGTTTTCACTGAAGAGTTACCTAAATTATCCCATAATAGCCCAGTAATTGAGAATAAAAAATATACAAAAGAAATTGGAAAGATTCAAGTACAATTCCAATTGATCTTTTAATTAATTTCATAGAGGCGATGGTAACAGATTTATTTAAATGGTTAGGTCGTGTTCTTTGAATAAGGACCCTTCCTTGATTTTGACCCAGATTTTGTTTTCCTACCCATCATTTCTCTTCTGTTCCTTGTGATAATGAGTTAAATGTACTCAAGTTTCAAAGGGGTAACTCTCTATAAATTGACCACTGATCCTGATCCACCATTCCCTCCCTTCCCCATATTTTTTTGTTTTTTTGTAAAAGATTATGATATACACTGTATCACGCAAATATGTATATGCAGGTATGTGTGGGAAATAATATAAAAATGTTAATCCTTTTTTGTGTGCCATATATTTACCTACAAATTGAATATTCTGTTAAACCCAATATATATAGCATACACTGTAGACAGTGGACCTCCAATATTATACCTTCTATTTAAATGGGAATTATATACAAATGTAAATATGCAAAATATATTAATATCATACTAAATTAATCTTTAAACGAAGAGCAAAATCTCCTTTTTTAACTAATGGTTTGTACAGAATGTTTATAGGAAATTGTGCTGTGGAATATTTAATCTTTTGGAATTTATTTGTAATGGTGATATACATGTAGTGGTTGTTTTTGTGTGATGTAATCTTGGTTTTGAATGTTGACTTTGTGTTTCTTTTTCTGTTGCACTTGTGTCCACATACGTGTGTGCGCTATCCATCCATTATGCACATCAGGGTGGAAGTGGAATGGTAAGATTTCTGCACCACTGAAACAAATGTTCCCCCCCCCCCCTGTGCACAGTCTCCATTATACTTTGGATGCACTTATAGTTGTCTTGTTAGCCAACTGACTGCACCCCGGGAATGAGTGCCCCCGTGTATGTACTGACATAGTGTAATTTTGGTTTCATGATGTTGTTTCTTTTTATTTCCATGCATCTGATTCTTTGAATGTTTTTGCTAGACTAGCATTGAATGGCTTTGCATCTGAATAAAAATAGATTAGATGTTGTGTTCTGTTTGGAAGGATCGTAGGGTATTTATCAGGGTGGGGTGTTCTTTCTCACAAACTTGAACATGAGGTGGATTATCAAAGAAAACACTTAGACAGTATGAAGTTTGGGATATTATAATTGAAGGAAAAAAGGAGCAGGTGGCCCTATAAAGCAAAGAAATACCTTAGGTATTCTTTGATTTTGTAGCAATATAATTGTCATCTTCTTAATTAATTTGTTAATGTCCAAATTTATAGTTATTGTGCTATGCAATATTGCATAATGTTTATGCTGTTTGAAGTAGAGTTATACAAATTGCAATCAGAACAATTACACTTAAAAGTCAGGTAATTCTAAACAATTTTGCCTACTGCAATGTACTACAAAGTAAGGTACATGTTGCAGCTTCAATGAAAGAGGATGGTTCATGCTATAATTCCTATTCATCAGGGGAAGATAACAGCTATGGATGCCTAAAGCCGATCAAATGCTGCTATTTTGTATGTTTTTTGGTAGATGTACATGTAGAAGTAGTGGATGCTAGATGGGTAGTGCATTTGATAGAAATAGTGAGACTTGAAGGCCTTTCTTGTGCTTGAGGGACTCAGTGTATTAAATTCAGTGCTATGATTGCATGTTCAACATTTGGAATGTTAAAAGTGATACCCTTGTGCAAACCTTTGCACATAGTAAGTTAACTTCTTTCTGCCAAAGATTAATTTCCATTCTATTTTGTCTCCGCTCTGTTTCAAACATAGAAAAGCAAACAAACAGTTTGGCTTAAACCTTTATATCTGTGGATATTGAAATGTACTTCCAAAGAATTGAACATTGATGGAAAGGAGAAATCTGAAATTATCGAACCAATATTTAAGGGAAATTTGAATGGTGTGTAAAATGTATATTTATATATACATGTATATACACAGTATGTATATATATTTATATCTGGAAGGTTATTTTGATATTTTTTTTCTCTAGTTTCTATGAGTAAAGTGATTTTTTCATGATAGATTTCTATCATAAAAGTTGAGTGTGAAAGCTCCATTCATTCATTTTGACATGAAATCATTGTATAGTCATTGCCAATCTTTTGACGTGTCATACATTATGTATATACTTGAAAGGTATGAAACATTTCTGCACTATCATAATGATGGCTTCCATTGAATGAGATGTTGTACATTGTGCATAACTTTGCATCCATTTTCAGTAGTTGTCCAAAACCCTCATGTATGATGTAAATCATTTAAATTATAAACCCCTCTCGCAAAAATCTTTGAGTACGAGTATCAATTTTAAGCTGTTTTTAATATGTAGGCTACATGTTCATACATACATGTTCATACATACGTGTATACAGTAGGCTTACAGGACTTTTCAGGACTCCCCAATCTTCTCCCCTCTCTCTCATATGGTGCAACCGTAACTATCGGTACTATCTACATCACTATGCAAGCTGATACCTTTAAGCAGCATGTTCATACATGTTTTCATGTATTTATAAATCATTGATATTCCATCTAAATATTATTTAAAATGCAAGTTGAAGTCTGTGTACTTACATTTTAAGGTTGCAATATGAAGTATACCAGTTATTAAATCCATGACTTTCTTCTCCTGATCAACTATAAATACTTTATGTTTGCTCACAGAATAATGCTACAATGTATTACTGATCGCTAAGAAAATCTTAAAACAAAAGGATGTGCTTCTCTTTAATTTGTGAGAGGCCTGCACATTTACTCATATCAGTAGAGAGTGGGGAAAAAAACTATTTGTTGTTAAATTTCCATGTACAGGTGTACATATAATTATTCATACCCCTTGTACATTTGGTGTTTTTTATAACTCTTGAATGAAAGGTGGACTAGTTGTATTAGGGACTTTGTTGAATATTTTTGAGATGTAGATAATTTTGAGATATAAAAATATGTCCCATTCTCAAGAAACATTAAAATCGGAATATATTAATTTTTCACATACCCCAAAAATTACAAAACATGGTAATAGTATGAATAACTTGGTTGTTAACTTTACATGTTTTTATTTCTTGTTCTCTTTTTTGCACTAATACATATTTCTTCTGTATATATGTTTATCTTCTGTTTTTCTTTTGTGTTCTAAAACCTTTCCCTCATCTGATGTTTTTTCACTAATTGTCTTTCCAATACTGTATCACTTCTGTTTTCTTATCTTCTTTGTCTTCCTCTTAAACATCTACATCGATGTAGATGTCTATCTCTGCTCTCTTTGACTAATCTAATTTCTTCCCTTTTTTGTTGTGTATTTCTCCTCTACTGCTCTATTTTCTCTGTGATTCTGATTATTCCCAAGCTCCTCTTCTCCATACTCCCCAATCCTCCATTTTTTGAAAAAAAGCCAAGAGGTTTTATTGTGGAGAATATGAAGCAGTAAGGCATTCAAGAGACTGACAGAGTTCTACCTACTTAATGACAGAGTGCATATTATTCAGTGTTTTTCTCTCACATATCTCTTTTTCTCTTCAAGTATCATAATATTCTTCCCTGATTCTTCACACAGCATCTTCATCGGTTGATTGATACAGTTCAAACCAACCTAAATTTACCCCCCCC
Source organism: Hemicentrotus pulcherrimus (assembly GCA_003118195.1). Lineage (NCBI taxonomy): Eukaryota > Metazoa > Echinodermata > Echinoidea > Camarodonta > Strongylocentrotidae > Hemicentrotus > Hemicentrotus pulcherrimus. The sequence goes on along the minus strand of BEXV01000083.1, from coordinate 208,702 downwards.
CCCTACCCACCCCAAACATCATTCCCTTTTTGCATTGAAACAGTGGTGATGATAGAAATAGCTCCATATGGATACTAACGCCCCTATTCCGGTGTGACCTTTTTGTTTGACAGTTCCCTGGCAAGAAGACGTCCAACATCGGCGTGAAGGAGGTTCCCGGTATGCTCCGGGCCAAGCTGTGGTTGGGTCTAGAGAAGGATAGCCCTCAGTTCCAGGGCAGCCTCACAGACTCCAGCATTGTGGTCTTCGCAGAGACGGTGAGCAATCAGTACCTCTCATATGGGGCATATTGCAAGAAAGTTGCGATTGAATGCAAGTTGCAAAATTTGTAGCTGATATTTGCAATCGATTACAATTCAATGTTCTTGCAATGCCCCACTAGTCTCCCAAATTTCCTAGGATTTAGTTAGGATTAAGGTTTTAACAATTAAATTAAGTTAACTAGATACAATACAATGTAATACATTTTGATTGATTAAGTTCAATTCATGATGTGATGTGCTATTATTGATTCTCATACATATTCACCACACAAGTGGAAGCAATAGTTATGCAAATAGTGAAAGTAGAATCCAATTAGGTGCATATAGATTACTGTTTTTGTTTTGTTTGATAGTTTGCTTTTTGCATTTTATGTTATAAAATCCTGATGTAATTAATTAGCATTTACTCTCTAAGTTATTTTTATTTTTTTCTCACATGGAACCATTGAGCATGTATGACAAGCGTTTCTTTTTGTTGGGTGGGCCCCACATACAGTAGAATAACCGGATGGCCTCTTCAAACTGTTTTCTTACATGTATTCGGGAAATATCTGTTTTGTTGTTGTTTAATTCCCATTCTCTAATACGATGTATTTTGTTCTCCCTTATCTGCCACAGTATGAGAATCAGATGAGTGTTCTCGGTAACTGGACCAGCAAGGCACTGCCAAGACCAAAGTGGTCTGATGCTTCAGGGAAGGTCAGTTCAAGTCAGCCATTACTAGTATTTATTTATTTATTTATTTATAACTAATATGTATACAGGGTGGCACATATCACCAATTTGGTGGTCTTCCATGAGGCCCTGTTTGGTAAGAATAAAACAAATAACGGCAGCAAAACAAAATAGATAAATACACAAGCATATAAACTGGTAGAAATTCTAATTATTTGGTATCCTCGTGAAATAACTGATCATTCAAGAATTATCCTTGATCATTTTCAAGAAATATTCAGTACTTTCAGTATTCTGCTACCACATTCTCATATACAAAAACAATCTACATGAATATATTGTACCAAACAGAAGAGAAGATGGAACCAATAGATCAAAGATACTTTGAAGAAAAAAAGTTCAAGGAAAGGAAAAAGAGGAGTAGTAAAGTCATGATATAAAGTAGAGAAGTAAAGTAGAGAAATTATAAAATTGAATAAACATGATGTATTAGTAATACATGTACAATGTATATTCAAAGTGAAATAAAAGTCATTGAACTGTTCATGATTGTGTCTTTTAAGACTACAAGTGGTTGCTAAAGCAGATTTGTCTGTAGTAGCTTTGCTTGTTTTACCTGACTGCTATTTTAAGGCGACCAAGGGCATTATGTCCTATCCAAAGGACATAGTAATAAGGATTAATACCTTAGTACCAAAGGGCACTAGTACATTGACTTGGTTTTGAACCTGGGACCTCCAGGTTTCAAGCACACTGCTCTTCCACTGAGCCATCACACATCCATTTCTTTGATGAGGATAAAAGAACACTGCCTGCAAGTGTATGACTTAAATTCCATCATTTTTATCCGTGTATAGATCAAGCTACCAAAGGAGAAGTTCCAGCTGCCCCCTGGATGGCGATGGGACGATGATTGGTTCAAGAGCCCTGAACTCAGGTATACAGCAAGATACCAAATGTGCGTCAAGGCCTTGGCATGTCAAACCTGCATGCGATAGCCTGACCATGTTATCGGTTTATTTGATCATGAAGAGAAATGATATCCGGTGCTGCATGCAAACTTGTGAAATTTTGAAAATTTATGAAAATTAATGAACTTTATGTTGAGCTTGCTGAGTCTCGGCAAAAACACAAGTAGAAGAGATTTCATAGTTCAGTGGTTAAACACTCAACTGAAGTTGTGAAGGTCATGGGTTTCAGCCCTATAGTGACATTGATCGATATGTGACCATTAAAATAAAGCCATGTTAAGCCAGGGCAATATTGGAACGTCTTGAGTTCCTTGCTTGGTTGATGTGAGCACTGCACAAGAAGCCAGTGTGATTTCTATCATTAAAATCAATTCTTTTCAAAGAGGACATTTAACGTCTTGAGCAAAAATATTTCATGTAAATGTCAGCTGCACCCTTCATTTCTCTCTTCATTTGTTAATTTATTCTTATGTTTATTTTGTAAAACCTGCCAACTTTCAGGAGGCATGCGTCCTGAAAGTTGCATGCATATTATTTTGTCTAGCAGGAAAAAGATTCTTCAATCCTTTTTTCTTTCCAGAAGTAAGTGAATCTATACTTTTATTTTCAAACTTTCTTATTATTAATCTTGAACAATCCATGAGCCCCTTTTCCCTCTCACCAGCATGTTTAATGATAGTCATCTTTTACATGGAATGACTTTAATGACTATTCTTTTTATGTGTCCATGTTGGATAAAAAAAGACTACTTTCATCATCACTGTTGTTTTACCTGATACAGTAAAGAGAAGGGATATTGGTTAAATCTTGTATTGCACATTTTATTGATTTAAATAAACATGAACATGTAAGGTAATTACAATGCGCTTTTACATCCACATCCAGAGTTCATCGATCCCCAGTAGTGATTCTTTTGATTCCTGTATCTTGCATGCTATTGTCTTTCTTTCATTGTCATTACATTAAGTAAAAAAAAAATCTTTTCCCCTTCCCTGCATTCATTAACCTGGGCCCCATTTCACAAAACTTGCCATCAGTGACAAATGACAGTTTTTGTTTTAAGCTAGTGAAATCCTTGCTTCTGATTGGTTATCAGCAGATTTGTCACCGATTTTTGTCATTTGTCGTTGAAAAAAGGTTTGGTGAAACGGGTCCCGGTCGTCTCTGGGGAAACGCATGGTTCCTGCATCATGCCAAGTCAACAGCTTAAAACAGACATATTGATGACTGCATGTATACAGTATGTATGCGATCACATCTATGAATTATCCTGATATATATTTTTTCTCTCTGTGTCATCAGCTTGATGTACGATGCTGATGCAGGACAGACCAAGTTCCTAGAGGACATCTATGAACATGAGTCAAGGAACATTCCTGGAGGGGCGTGGCAGGTCGCTTCTGTGCCGTACACCAATGTGGTATGTCCAAGTGCATCTAAAAGTTAACTCTTTGCTGGCTTCGGTTAAGAGTGACAATTTAATTCTTTGTAATTTTTTCCATGACAATTTGGTGGGAAAACTTGATATGATCTCAAAGTATAAAGACATTTCCAAAATCTATTACATTGAGTATGTTTCTGTTCTGTTTTGTAGAAGGATGATCCTACCCCCAAGAGAGAGGAGTTCCCTTGCCCTGAGGGATGGCAATGGGATGATGCCTGGGCTCTTGATAACAACAGAGCTTGTGATGAAGATGGTAAGATCAGTTATCTAGGTTTACAGCAGGCGAGTTAATTAGAAGTGCCAAAACAAATTTTATTGAATTTGAAGTGCCAACCTGTATGTTTGGTGACTGAGCTGACAACAGGCAAGAGTTTGCAGAGTTTTTAATTAATTAATTGATTAATTAATTGATTAATTAATCTAAAAAGTTTCAAAAGTATGTAGACTGTAGTCTTGGATTTCCGTTCTTCTTAAACTTGGTTTGGTTTGGTTTTATTTTCTGTGTAAAAATTCAATACATACAAGAATACAATTTACAAACAATACAAATCAAGAATTAAAAAATGGCTGGAAAGCTCTCTTCAGAGCCATTATTAAAATGCTCTGTTCTTCCTAGAGGTCCAGAAAAGAGTGATGATATGATATGATTTTGGCACATCACACAGTTTCCACATACTCCTGGTGAAGCTCCGTGCTTATTAGTGTTTAACAGAGCAATTACCATGCCACCAACTTTAATACCAAAAACACCTAACAATTGAGATTTGATTAGACAAATATTACTTCATTCTTCTTTATGTAAAAACAGTGTACCGTTGTATCAAATTGTACAATTCTTGGGTTAAGTCTGAATTTTAAGAAGAAAAAAGTTTCCCCCAGTGAACTATGATGAACAGCAAGTAGTTAGTATTATATTATATTATATATTATATTATTTTGCTGGTTGTACAAATACTATACATACATGTATGTATACATTTGTAAAGCTAAATTTCTGACTATTTTTGAGACACCTTTCTCTCATTTTTTAGAAATCCTAAGTGAGTTTTAGGTTAGAAATAAGTTGAATCTACTCTCTGAAGGTGCAAATAAACCTGACTATTGAAGATTTGTTTAATACCGGCTATTACATAATATTTGTTTTCCCTGCAGGTTTCGAGTACTGTGTGGAATCATCCGTTGCTAGCTGGGGACCAGTAGAGAGAACCTACCATCTGTGCCGACGTCGACGATGGGTGCGACCACGATCATTGAATGCCGACCCCAAGGCTTTAGCGGTAAGTATTTTTGTGAAAGTTGTGTCATTTAGAACTCCAATTTTTGGTGACCTCTTGAAGGGATTCAAAGTGGTTGATGATTAGTCTTTTCAGTTTGATCATGAAGAATATGATAAAGAGAATGGAAGCAGAAATTTCCTCACTATGAATACGAATAGAGTAGAATTCTGTGAGTGATGGAATAAAACATAGGTGACATTATGGTGTAATATATTTGAATAATGTGAACTATGACTTGGAGGACGTGTTCTGCATGTCAATAGTCAGGTAATAAAAGATACAACTGCTACTTGAATGTTAAAAAAATTATCCTTCTTTTTACTGTCATGTTATTTGTGTTGATGGAGATTGAGGAAAATATGCTGTGATTTTACATCAAATTTTCATGTTGCCGTTATTATTTTTTTTCTTTCTCCACTGTCCTTTTCTTAATGTTTATTGGGTTTGAGGAAAATATGTTGTGAATATACGTTAAGGTTCATGTTGCCTTTATTGAATTATTTAAAATGTTGTCTCTGTCCTTTACTTAATGTTTATTGGGATTGAGGAAAATATGTTGCGATTGTATATCAAAGTTTCGTGTTGCCTTTATTAGATTATTTCAAAATTTGTCACTGTCATGTTATTTGTTTTTATTGGGATTAAGAAAAATATGTTGCGATTGTATATCAACGTTTCATGTTGCCTTTATTAGATTATTTCAAAAATTGTCACTGTCATGTTATTTGTGTTAATTGGGATTAAGAAAAATATGTTGCGATTGTATATCAACGTTTCATGTTGCCTTTATTAGATTATTTCAAAATTTGTCACTGTCATGTTATTTGTGTTAATTGGGATTAAGAAAAATATGTTGCGATTGTATATCAACATTTCATGTTGCCTTTATTAAATTATTTCAAATGTTTTCAAATATGACTATCAAATACTGTCTGAATGATGCAAATTGCAGGAGAAGATAAGATTGGAGATTGAAGAAATTGTAAGTGGTGAACAAATATTTGAGATTTAACTTGTTTTCAAGTTTTTAAATACCCAACTTTATCCCTCCCCACATGTTAACTTTGCATGGGATTAAGAAAATAATAATAAAGAAGATCCCTAGCATGGGTTGCAGTGCAAATTTTGGACTCTTTATCTTTTTTTCTTTTTTTCTTTTAATGTGGGGGCATCGTTGTTCCTTATGTGATTAAGTACATGTAATAATAAATCTTTCAATTGGGTAAGTACAGTACAGGAGACCATTTATATAACTGATTCTTTTTTTCTTAAAGAATGTTTGGAATAAGAATACATTTAAAATGTATCAAATCATATTTCTTTGTAGTCTGCGTTATTAAAACTTATTCAAATTCTTGTTGAATATAGTATCTAATGAACCATCTAATGATCTAATGATCATATGTCTTGGGCTATATTGCTCAAATGATGTGTTATAAATAATGTAAAGTTGCCAATCTTTTAAATTGCATGATGATTGTGTGGTGGTGGAGTTTGGGACGTGCACGATGATCATAAAACAAAACCAAATGCCTTTAAAATGGTTAGCAAGATCGGTGAAGAAATTAAAAGAGGAAGGAGGGAGAAAGATTAGATATATTGAAGGACAGATCTCAGGGCCCCATTTCACAAAACTTGTCATCAGTGACAAATTACAGTTTTTGTTATAAGCTAGTGAAATCCTTGCTTCTGGTTGGTTATCAGCAGATTTGTCACTGATTTTTGTCATTTGTCATTGAAAAAAGGGCTCTGTGAAACGGGTCCCGGGTCCCAGGTCCCAAGGTGTGCTGGGAATCAAACCTTTTGCTTTATCAAGATAATCAAATGAAAATTGATGTGAGGAATGTAATTTGAATGCATGATGAAACGCAAGACATTATTGATGCTGTCCTTTTCTGTTCCTTTTACTTGGTGTCACTCTAACCTACTGTATGTTGTATTTATGGAATAATTGCATTATTCTTTCTGTAACTGAAAACAGATGGTTACAGTTTTGTTTGAAAAGAACTTTGGCCTGTTGCATAAAACTTACCATTGATGGTAACTTTGCCATCAATGGAACAGGGCTCAACAGCCAATCAAAATCAAGGTTTCCATGGTAGTTACCATTGATAGCAAAGATACCATCAATGGTAAGTTTTATGCAATGGGTCCTGGTGTAATGATCTATCAATATTTTGCTAATCCTTTACAGTTTTTGTCACATTCTTTTTTTACATTGATTCAAGTGTAATAATTATGACTTGAATGTATATGAAATTAACAAAGTCATTTGACCTTATCGCAAATACGATGTCCGACAGTGACTTTTCTCACACACTGCACAGATACGGTACATGGGAAAACGATAAGACAAGGTTTCTTCCGGCTTCTGTAGAGAATATTCAGCAGAGTCAAATAATTTTGTATTTTACTAAATTATTGTTTAGGTTTCATGAACTCCCCGATGATTTGATGAGATCTATGTGGGCAGCTTCATAATCTGTTACTTAAAGTTTATTGGTTTCAAAATAATAATTTCTATCAGACTTTCCAGTTTTCGCCCCAACATATTTGTATGGGAACAGGAATTGCCTTTGCCAAATAAACCGATGGCTGGTGCAATCGCATGGAGATGCCCTTGTATGATGCACTATAAGAGATCACCACTATAACAGAGCACCACTATTTATTAAGTTATTCATTTTTGTTAATTTATCAATTATCTCTTTCTGCAGAAGCAAAAGAAGAAGGAGATGGACCAACAGGAGGGGTGGGAGTACGCCCCTCTCTTCAACATGAAGTTCCATGCCTCTGAGAGAAAGATGGACATGGTGAGACGTCGACGCTGGCATCGTAAGATGTTGGCCGAGTCCCCAGATGCCGCTGCTGTCTTCTCCGTCACTGGACCTGTGAGTGTAACAAGATCGCAGTTTAGAATTAAAAGTAGAACTGTGGTTCTTATAGAATCAATAGACTGTTTAACAAACATATTCAAATTTGTAGATGTTTCTTTCCTGGGGATATAGTGATGAGGTATTCCATTTACCTGCTATCAATGAATGAACAACAATACTTGGAATCTAATCTGCGTACATTACCTGTTGCTATGCCTGACATGCCTCGGGCAAGCCCCAAGGTTGTCAAGAACAATCTTTGTTTCAAAAGTATGCATAACATTTGAATATATAATATGTTAGTAAACCTGTCTATTTGAAAGAGTACATGTCTGTTGGTATTGTAGTCAATTTATGGTTAACTGGTTTAGAAGTGGTTCATGTTCCCATGGGGGTGCGGATCAATTCAATTCAATTCAATTCAATTTTATTAGATTTAAAGTAAACATTCAAATGTGATCCATATATATATATATATATATATATATATATGATTACATAATGCTTCCAGCAAGTAAGACTTAGATGGTAAAGGTTTTTCCTGAGCCCGGTTGCATAACATCTACCACGGCAACATCACTCAACAGCCAATCAAATCAATGTTGCCATGGAAGTTACCATTAATAGCAAAGTTATAATCAATGCTAAGTTTTATGCAACACTCGAGGACAAAAGCAAGGCTTAATAATCAAAGCTTTGTTCATGTGTGTTTAAAGATCATATGGGCCTTTTGTGTTTTCTTTGTTTATATATGTGTTTACAGATACTATGTCCCTTTTGCAGCCAACCTCTATAATGCTGTAGAACTTTGCAGGAATTATGAATATGTCATGTATGTCCTATCTGTGAAATTTAAACGTTAGCAGTGTCCGAATACTCAAATTATACAAGGAATCGCGTTTACTTGCTAGACTTCACTGTCAGACAATATTGAGTGACTGAATGGCTTTTTTCCTTCTTTGGTAATAACATACATAAAACGAGCTGTAAAGGGTACATGGGTTTTTGTCTACATCAATAACCCACTTCTTGTAATGGCCAAAATTAAACTGAATCTTTGCGCAGCATAAAACGTCCAACCATGCATGCAGTACAATGGTCTGAAAATCAAGACTATTACTTAATGGCTCTATAGCTCCTTAGTCGATTTGATAACTAATAGTCGTTATTTTTCAACTTCAAGACATTTTCAAGCCCCCCCCCCTTTTTATAGGGAGTTCAAAATGAGTATTATCTTTCAAATGCCGTTGGAAATTAACCTTTTTAATTTTTTGGCCTGCAAAGGGGGCATAGTACCTTTAAGGAACACTTTATAACAAAAGAAGTGCGTAAAAATCAACACTTTTGTATATGTGTTAAAAATGAAGTGTGTTAAAAAATCATATGGACTTCTTGTTTTGTTTTGTTTTAATGTTTGTTTATGAAACGTCGAGGAAAAAGAAAGGCGTTTTCGACACTTTTTATTCATGTGTTAAAAGATCATATGGATTCATCTTACTTTTCTCTGTGTTAATGTGCATTTATCAAACAGTCGAGGACAAAAGAAGGGCGTTATAATCAACACTTGTAATATGTATGCTTAAAAAAGAAGTGTGTTGCAAGACCAAATGGGCTTCTTGTT
>BEXV01000083.1:172757-197455 GCA_003118195.1 Hemicentrotus pulcherrimus | reverse complement strand
AAAAAAAAAAAAAACACTTTCTTTTACTAAGCTCTTTTCCTTGCCTCCTTGTAGTTCATGGCATAAGTAATATGTATTTAATTATTGTATACACAATGCTGCGACTGAGTAATATCACATTGCAGTGCTCTGGTGATAAGCTCATGTTTAATTCAAACATACTGTTGCATGTTAGGTACGTGGTAGGTAGGTACGTGGTAGAAATGCAACCCTTCTTCCTTCCCTTTGACCTTTTATAACCCCTCCCCCTTCCTATTCCTTTAAAAAGCTCCCCATTGACCTCCTGACATCACAGTGCATTGAGGTTTTTTAAAGGCATGAAAGATGATAAAGGTGATATGTGAATGACAATATTAGAATAATAATGATTGCCTTTAATGGTTGCAAATGGACTGCTTTTGTTTTTATGCTTCAAATCTACATGTACCTTTAATACATTGATTGATGGATGTTTGATGGCTTATTTTCAATCATCTGATCATCATGTCGGGTCAGGTGGTCATGTTACCCAACCTTTTTTTAAAGACATGCCTCTTTATTGACGAAAATGTCTGGGCAATGTTTGTGAAGTAAACCCCTCTCATCTACAAATGTTCCGGTCCAATTTACCCGACACTTTAATGGAAATTCTATGGCAAATCTACGAGAGGTTGCGAGATCTTCCGCTTTCTCTTTTAAGAAAGGTCGTGTTTTGCGACCACCTGACCTGATGCAATGACCCGATGATTTGAAGTTAGCTGTTGAAAACTGTGTAGATTATCAAAGAATGAATACTGTACTGAAAAACCTTGGTGCACCTAACGACCCACCCCTATAAACCTACCAATCCAACAGGGTATTGTTCTACACATTTACTAGAAGAAATTTTTAAAAAAAGTATGAGATACCTAATTGACCTTTTAGATTTATGATAGTGAACTAATTCTCTAAAAGAATGAAGAAAAAATGGTACCTTGATTTTTCTAGCTGATTAACATGTGAAATTCACTCTCTACATTTATAAGCATGCCGTCTGAGTTTAACAATGATGATAGTTGAGTTTATACTAAATTTCAACAATCCACTTTTTTTCTTCATATTCCTAACTATTACTTTGTTACGGTAATGAAATAAAACATCAAATGAATGCATTATAAGCAAATATAAAGTAGACGTACATATACCTTCTAAAACCTAGAGCTGTTCAGTGTTAAAAGTATTTGTAGAAAGTTGACTTTTACAAGTAATTTTCTATTCAACTAAAGCAAAAGGTATGTATGCTCTTTTCAACAAATCTGATTTCATCTATACAAAATCAAGATGCACATTATCCATGTAGTCTCCAATTCTGGCACATCTCAAATTCGTATCCTTATTATTTTACCCAAATGATTAATTTGGGGTTGCACACATGTATCCAGTATACATGTGGGGGGTGTTTTGCAAAGCCTTCTTTCAATGTCAAGTGGCAAAAATCAGTGACAAATCTGCTTATAACCAATCAGAAGCCAGGATTTCACTAGCACGTACTGTCATTTGTCACTGATGACAAGTTTGTGACCTGTACAGTTCTTGTATGTTTACAACTTTTTTTTCTACCGCACTCACTCCACAGGGCAGCAACGAGTTCATGGGACGTACGGTGGTGCGCCCTCAAGTGAAGCTAGATGCCGCTGATCAGCGCGTAGCTCGACTGGCCTGGCATCAGTTCTACAAGGGATCTGGAAACGCTGGTGAACTCTTGGCTTCCTTTGAACTCTTCCTGATGGTAAGCAAAATAGATCTTTGAATAGATGTAAAGAATTTATGATTTACTAGTGAAGTTACGAGTAGGATAAATAAATTGTAGGTCAAGTTTTCAAGGTTACGCCATGTGTAATTCTTTCAAATGTAATTATTTAGGATCATATTGATCCCTCAATATAATCCTTTATAATTACATTTGAAAGGTTTCTTACTACATTTTAGAAAAAAAATTAAGGTGTATGATGGATCTCATTGAAACAACAAAACAAAAAAATAGATTACGGAGATAATGATTTTAAAAAATCAATGTGAGTACTGGAAAAGATTATTTAATTTGGGTAATTTTGCACACCAAGGATCTATTTCTTAATATCAATTTACACACAAGGATATTTCCTTTTTTAGCAAGCTGTGAATAGTCATGGGAAAGACATAATTTAATATTCTTAGATATTATTGTAGTTCAAATTATGTTCATGTAAAGCGCATAGAAATAATCTTTAGTTCATGCCCTCTTTATTTATTGTTCCTGTATTACGAATATCTAGATTGTGTATGAATATTGTGAGCAGATTATGATTAACCTCTGTCCTTTCTCTTTCTTTTAGTCTGATGGTAAGGATCTTCCATTCATGCCACCCAAGAAGGGAGAATTATACATCGTACCCAACGGTATCAGGCCTGTACTACAACGTACAGGAGTTGAGGTAGGTAGAAAAAATGTCTGATAATGAATATTAGTTTTGAATATATGACAGATAAATTGCCTTAACAGTTATAGCATAACTGACAAAAGCGCTTATAGAGTATTATTACCCCGGTCACTGGATTTTGTTACAATCCTGCCCTTTACAGTGCTCACTCTCCACACGTTTAGGAACATTTTAGCCAGTCACCCTTTTTATAATCTTCATGTACATGCTAATCCAATCACACGGATGTTCGCATCCTACTGGGTACCCATTTTATAACTGGGACAAAATATATACAAAAACCTGACAATGGTAAACTATTATAAAATTTATAGCCCTACTATACGTTGGATCAGACCTAATATGAAGGAAAATGACAATTTTGATGATTTTAAATCTGTTTCCCTTAATTGTGGTATGAAAGCCCAAGATGAATTATTTCCATTCATTTACCCCTCTCGTTAGATCCTCTGTTGGGGAGTGCGTAACATGAAGAAGTACCAGCTGGCTTCCGTGACCTCGCCCAGTCTTGAGTTTGAGGTCGGTGGTAAGATCATCAAGTCAAAGGTCATCAAGAACACCAAGAAGAATCCCAACTTTGATCAGCCACTACTCTTCCTTGAAGTGGTAAGTTTTAGTCACTCTAAGAAAAGGAAAGAAAAATCAAATAAGGATATATTTAACCCGTTGACCTCTGAACTTTGACCAACCCAGTTCCAGTGTAGGCCATGGGTTAATTGCTTGCCAAAGAAATCATTATTTGCAAATGTTCATCAATAAAGACATACTTAAACTTATCATCTCTTGTATCCTTGTACCTGAGTAAAAGACAAGAATAAACGGAGGGCTGAAATTGTCAATATCAACTCAGAACTAGGTATCAGAAAAATAAAGAGTTAAAAAGATTTAAAAAGATACAAATTGAATATAAAATTATCCAATATTGTTATTTTTCATTGTTTTTTGTGTGTGAAAAGAAATCAAGCAACTGTATTAATAGCGTGTACAGCATATATTCAGGAAAAAAGTTAAGCATATATTTGTTACATACGTACACTCTGAATTTTCTCTGAAAGAATATAGCTATTTTGCACTTAGTGATTGCAACTTTATTAGCATATTTTAATATTGTATTGGAAGAAAGGAAGAAGGGTAGAAGAAGAGGAAGAAAAAGTACTCAAGAAGGGAGAAGGAAAGATTTAGTAACATGAGGAAATACCAAGGAAAACTTACAGGAAAAGGACCTAGGTATAGATGAGTTAAATGTAAGTGGATCACTACATCTCCAGAGAGAGAAAAAAGGGTGCATAAAGAAGAATAAAGGGACAACAATAACTTTTTTTAAAGGATGAATAGGAGGTGAAGAAAAAATATTCAATACAACGCAGATCAAAAGAAATTATTATCCATTCTTACCTACAGCATCTACCGAAGGAAGAGCTCTATACCCCTCCCATCAACATCAAGGTCCGTGACCACCGCGCCTTTGGTCGCAAGCCTATCGTAGGTACGTGCTCCATCAAGAAGCTCCAACCCTATCGCTGCGTCCCAGAGATTGAGGGTGCAGAGACCACTGAACCGGGAGACGTGCCAGGTAAACAATGAGCAACCCATTCGGTTTTCTGAATCCATGATGCATTTTTCTGACTTGAGCCATATTTATCCATTTGTTGCATCTCATTTCAGTTTACTTGTTTAAGTTTTGTTGAATGATGTTTTGTTTGATACACATGTTTGTTTTCTATGGCCACACTTGACCTTGAAAAGCTGCATTCAGTCATGCTGGGATTTATGCGCATTTATGCCCATATCTTGCATAACTAATGTGTGAAAGAATTTAAAAGAGCAAATAGCGCTATACATTAGAGAAATATGATTTGATTGTTAAGAGCAGTTTGAGCTGCAGATTTTGATAGAAATTCTGCCTTGTAGATTGCAGAATAATCAAATATTGTATTTAAACAAATAGCAATTGAAGATAATATCAAAATGGCAGTTACAAGTTTACATGCACTAGACTTGAAATTTGATTTATAATACCGAATCTTGCTTGCCTTTGCGCAGCTTTTCGAAGTCTCAGTCCACCTAGCATCAATACTAACTATTATACTTTTTCATTACTAACAAGCACCATTTAAAATGACTTATAACCCCCCTTTTCTACCACCAGTCCCATTTAGTAATAGATCACGTAATGAAAATTCCAATAATTGAGTTTGAAATCATGACAATGTTTCATCATTCACAGCATGTAACCCTCCAAAGATACATGTATTTAATTTTTGCCAAAAGCCATAAAAATATCAGTACAGATTTATACCAATAAGGAGATGTACATGTTTTCAAGCACTATGTTAAATCAATTTTGTTATAATCAGTGTAACTGAATAAAAAACACATGTATCATCCGTATATATGACCGTATCTAGAAACATGTCCTGAAACATATTACTTAGAAGCATACATTTTTACCTTTGGACTCTAAGGGAGCTTATCTAGAATCCTATTAAAGTTTGATGTGATTTTGTGTGTTTTCCTAAACGTATTAGAGAATGATACTTTCATTTATATTAGTAAATCACAACACACACTCAAATAAAAACAGACAATAGAATACATTGCTGTTGAAGGTAGACTACATTGGATTTGTTGATGGTCAGTTAATCATACCACTTCAACCTATACATGTATAACTACTTAGTTGCTGATTATCTGAATATGTTGAAGATAAATCTGTTGATCTTAAATCTTTCAGTGGACAGTCCAAACCAGGGCAAACAATCTCCAATTTTCTCTTGATTCATATATAATCTCAAAGGGACAAAGTTCTGTAAATGCCATTAACAGCTTTTGACACTCTTGTTGCAGTGTTAACATTTTCCTAATTTAATAAAAGGTGTGAGACATGCTTTAAAGGAGCATTCAGAAATCTTGATTAGTTGTATGCTCAGATATTGCAGTGATGTTGATTTGAAATACAGGGCTGGTATTCAATTTCATGATTTGTTTAAGTTAAATTTTTATTCATTTTTTTTGCTAAGCTAAGTGAAAGTCTTAAGTCGTATTCAGATCACAGCTAAGTAATTTACTTTTGCAAGCCGAATTTACAGCAAAATACTTACTGATATGCTTTGTGACATCACACAGTCAATCAAAAGTAATGCGCAATTAACGCATCGCAATAAATGGGTGCTAATGTAATTGTGCCAGGTTATAAAACTGCTTTAATAAAACCATATGCCTGCCAATCAAGGCCTTCATCTAATTGGCTTAAGTCTGGTATGAGCTGTCTTATATTTAAGGTAAAATACTTACCGGTAACCAAATGTTTGAACTGAATACCAAAATTGGCTAAGTATTTATATATAAGCCGACAACTAAGTAAAATATTCATATTTTATTGAGGTATTTAAGTATTGAGTTGAATGCCGGCCCTTGTGTATATTATGGTGTAAATTGTGGTTTAAATTGCGGTTTACATTATGATGTAAATTAGCATGTAAATGAAGGTGTAAATTTAATGAAAAAAAGATATTCACGTTCTCCGATGTATAAATCAATACCTCATGAAAGTAGATACCTGGTAAGCTTTTTATCATTTATATGATATGATCCATTAATCAAATCACCTTATACATGTATAATTTATTTCAGTTATGCCATTGACATTTATAGAAAAATGAAGGATCTAAAAATCATACAAGATTTGTTGAGCACCCAAATTGATTCAATTTTGTATTTTTAGTGATTAGTGATTAAAACAATTTGAAGAGAGGGTACCAAGGGCGATGTTTAAGGCGGTATCTGAATTTCAAAGAGAAAATCTCATTTCTAGAAAGTTCATTTTCTGCCCTTTCATATGACACCTCAATCAGTAAAAATGAGCTAGGAATAACAAAGTTCTGTTTGTTTAAAGTAGAGGTTGCATTTCCATAATTTGATTAAACAAAGTCGTTTTCACAAGCTGCCTGCCTTAGCAACACACGGAGTTGCCAAAAGACTTTACTCCGTTTCATTGACGATCAGCCATGCACTAGGAAGACGAGAGACTTGATGCATAGCTGATCGTCAAAGTAAGCCAATCATATTCCTATTATGTTACCATATACATATAGCTGCATGTCCAAGTAACCCAGTATTTTATGAAGGTTTAATCTTATGATGCAACCTGTCTATAAAGACTAGTTTTGCTTTGGTGCTCTCTTCTGGATACGATATAAAAACCATACCCCCAAAACCCAGTATCTTATAAAGGTGCATACAATACTTAAACGTATGGTACAACTTGTCTATAAGGACCAGTAAATTTAGTCAATCGCTGCAGATATAGTTAGTGATTTATGCTCTCCTATCAGTCTAAAACCTGTACCCAGTATCATATGCAGGTGTAAAGTTATGGTACCACCTGTTTATAAAGACCAGTTTTTGTTATGATGCTCATTTTTGGTTACCATGTTAAACCATCGCCAAGAAACCCAGTATTGTATAAAGGTGTACACTTGTGATGCAGCCTGTCTATAAAGACCATTTTTTAAAAATGTATATCTTTGTTAAATCTGGCCTTTCCTTATACAGGTACATGTATTGTAATACATGTATATTGCCTGATGGTTATCATCAAACATCATATCCAACATATCAGTGTCTTATAAAAAAGGGTGGACATATGGTGCAACCTGTTTGCATAGACTGGTTTTACTTAAAGTTAATTTCTTTTTTTGTAATTTCCTTTTTTTTGTAATTTCCTTTTTTTTTAAATTTTTTATTTTTTTTTTTTTTTATTTATTTTTTTTATTATTTTTTTTTTTTTTTTTTTTTTTTTTTTTTATTTTTATTTTTTTTTTTATTTGTTTTTTTTTTTTTTTATTTTTTAATTTATTTTTTTTTTTTGTTTGTGTTTTTTTATTTTTTTTTTTCTTTATATTTTTTTTGTTTCTTTTTTATTTTTTTTTTTATTTTTTTTTTATTTTTATGATTTCTGTTCCTTTTTTTTTATTTTTTTTTTTATTCTAGATTTTTTTTTTTTTTTTTTTTTTTTTTCTACATTTTTTTTTTTATTTTGTTTTTTTATTATTATTTTTTTTTTTTTTTTTTTTTCTTTATTTATTTTTTTTTTTTTCATTTTTTATATTGTTTTTTTTATGAAGTGTTATTGTTTTTTGGTTACCATCTAAACAGTCTTTAAAATGTCTTTACTGTTATCAATTGTAAATCTAGGCCTTCCCAACTTTAATAGTAGTGACTTGACAACCACACCCTGGAAAATCAGTAGCTTTTGAAGATGGTTACTTGTGGTGCAACCTGTCTATAAAGACCAGTTTTACTTATATCCATTTTAAATCTAATGTTTTTAACAGGTAATGACATGATACCTTTTATGGTGCAACCTGTCTGTAAAGACCAGTTTCACTTGAATCCATGGTAAATCTTGGAATTTGTAACAATAACATACATATTCTCTTATGATGCAACATGTCTATAAAGACCGATTCTACTTTAATATATCTTTGATAAATTTAGGATTTATTTACAAGTAGTGTGATGAGATGATATTCTCTTTAGGTTAAATCTAAATCCAAATATTTAAAAAAATTATATTTACGGTAAGTGTATACTCAAAATGCAATCTGTCTTTAAAGACCTATTTCTTAGTAAATTTGGCGTTTTGTAACGGGTATAGCCATAATGTATATGAGTTATCTCTTTTTCGATTGCGGTGTTTTTCCGGGGTTGCTTTTTGTGTTGTTTTGATTATCTAAAGCTACACTCTACAATGTTGCAACCTGTCCATAAAGACCAGTTTTACTTGTATCCATAGTACATCTAGTCTTTCTCTGCAGGTACAGCTGCAATGCAAATTTCTCTGTGTTTAATTTGAATGAATAATGCAACACTCCACCCACTACAAGAGCTTTGTTGCTAGCTGTTCATAAAGACCGGTTATACTTTTCTCAATAGTAAATCTTTCTCTACAGGAATAGCAGGAATGCAACCATTTTCTTTTTGTGGATCTTATGTTACATTGTTGCAAAACCTGTCTTTAAAGACTCGGCCTATCTATCTCCATGATGAAGCCGGTCTTTATACGCAGGTCTTAACTGTATAATGTTTCCACACTGTTGTAGCTACCAATGGTAATGGTGCAAGAACCCCTGCACCACCACAACAGCAACAACAGCCCCAACAACAAGCACAACAACAACCTCCACCACCACAACAACCCCCTGTCGAGGGGGCACCACCGGCCGAGACAGGTAACCTAGTTGACACGCCCGCTTTGCTGTGCTTTTTAGTCCTCTTCTCATCACTTCATACTACAGTGTATCACCATAATCATACAGTGTAGATTTAGATGTTTATATTTGTGTAAAAGCCACAAAAAAATCACATCTTCATGCGCTCTCATACTAACAGATTTTTATTTTTGTGGTTGTATTTTAATGATCTAATTGCAATGTTTTTAATGTTTTGTAAATGCTTCTAGCACTTGGCACTCTACTACTTCTGCTTGTAGATGTATAATTAAATTTTTAACTTTCACAGCATGTCATTAACTTGGTGTTAAATCAGGAGCCATGTTGTCCACTGCCTGAGAATGGAGAAAGCGATTTGATGCATTTAAACATGTATGTGTATAAATATGCTGAATATGGACGTTTTATGGCATGTCGCGTGAGCATGCTTTTACATGTATATGCCCAACTGTAGCAAAGCATGATTTGCTGTTTATATGTTAGTAAAGTAGCTGTTATTCTTGTATAGAGTGTTAAACGATAATGCATCTATAGTTCTTAATATACATGTATGTATCGTTGGCTGCCAGCAAGAAGGCTGTTACTGCCATTGACAATACATAGCTCTGACGGCCTTCTTGCGCACAGCCGATGCACAAGAAGATAAGATGAGGAATCAACTCGATGTCACCAGCAGCCCGCAGACAGCGGAACTATCTGCACTGCTCCACTGGTTCATTTAGAAATGCTGCAAAAACATAGAGATACTAAGTTTCAAGTAATTTTCATTTTTTGTACAGAGAGAGTATTAGATAGGGAAAGAGAAAGAATTTTGATACCCTAAGAAAATATTTCTCTGATGGTCAGATACACATTTGTTTTGTCTATTCTGCTATAATATTGGGTAGCACTGATCGATGTTTCCACAATGACACGCATGCCATTGGATGATATTGGAATCTATTGAGTATAATTGTACAGGAGAATGAGAACTGCAACTTGATGCATGATTGCCATCAGTTTGGGTTGCATGACATACTGTAAGATATGTTTAGATACTGCTGAGTATGATTTCTATGTAGCAGTCACCACCTGCACTAACCAGGGATGAGATTCCTCCTCCGTTCAGCAGATTTCCACTGATTTTGAGATTTCACGACGGGGCGACGGGGCAAGATTTTTTTTTTTCTCTTCATTATTTTTCTTTTCATTTGACCAATGTTATACATGTAGAGTCCCCTTCAGCAAGACAGAAATGAAATGCAAGGAAAATGTGTCCTTTTACGTTAATATACTCTTAAGTTTTTTACGGCCCCCTTAACCCCGGACCCCCGGACCCCCATTTAATCTTACTCCTTTTGGGGAATTTCTCTGTCTCATCCCCACTAATGTAGTAGTATTACCTTGTAGTTGTCTATAGAAGTCGTACATTATGAATAATGAAATGTCAGAAGAATCTAGAACTTCTTGTCCTCAAATCTATCTGGAAATATGTATAATTCTGATGAACCGAAATGAAGTATTTCATATTTTCTTAAAGCCCTAGAAAATGTGAAAGTGTTTTAATATGGGAGACATATGGTTCAGAAGTAACTTTCACAATGATATTACTACCATTGCCAAATCAAGATCCTATAATTTGATGAGCATTGAAGCTCTCTTTTATATGATAAATTTGATAAATGAAATCGGTCACACACACCCCCCAAAAATAAAAAACTCATCCCACCAGTAGAACTTCAACCATCAGCTGCAACCAGCAATATAAAAGCCTAAAAATGCATTTATTCTTGTGGCTATAGGCTTAAAAGGATTCATTCATTCATTGTTTACAATCAACAACATTTCATTACAATAAGCAAAATTTGTGTGTTAGAATTAATTGGGCAAAAAAGGCATCACATTCCACTAGTTTGAATTGAAAGAAATCTCGCATTGTTGAGTTAACATTGAGCATTGCATGTTACTTGTTTGAATGAAGAAGATTGCTGTGAAAAGCCTGCTAAAATTGTTATTTCTTGTATACTCATTGAATCAAATAATAAACATGCAATAATTGCACACATACAAAAAAAAAAGACTGTGAGGCACAATCAAAAGTGGCATAAAATACAATTTTAGAGATCCAAACTCCATCGTTACATCCATAAATCCATTTTTGTCATACTTCATATTGTTCTGTTACACTCGAACTTGGATGCATTACATGTACATCACTGTTATGATCTCACAGTTAAAAGTTGGTGTTATGTTAAAATGTAGTTCTTGTAATAGGGGATAGACTATCCAATCTATTGTGAGTGAATGGAAATAATATATTTTTAGTCACTGGTGTTGCTTTTCTCAGTATAGAGAAAGACTTTGGAAGTGTGGACAATTTACTCTGAAATCATTGAGTTTGCAGCAATTTTGTGGTGTGTTCGACAGGTATGGGGGTGTGAATTAATAGCCCTCATTTCCCATGATATGAGGAAAAAGGAAGGATTTGTATTTGTATTTGATTTTAGGTTTATTAAGAGCATGATTTTGCATCTTTATATATTTACCTCACATTTTCTCATTAAACATATATCACGCAAGTATCATACAACAGTACCCAATTTCTATTAAAATATTCATTACTTCATCTCTCTTTTCAAAATATTAAGTTTATACCAAAAGGATGAACCACATTGTCACGCCATAAATACTCAGAGAACTTTGTCATTCTTGTAATGAATAGTCCCAGACTATTTGTTTCTGAAAATGGGGAAGAAATTTTGTTCTAATAGGTAGATTGATATCAGAATTGGTATGGATGTATTGATGGGAATTTTCTTGCTCCAAATTGTCTCTTGCCTCTTACTATATATAGGGGAAGATGGAGAAGATGATGATGTTGATTTTACACCGGACGAGCTGGCCAAAATAACTAGTGATTTAATGGAAGCAAGTGTGCGGAGGTTAACAATCCAAGCACATTCTACGCCAGGTCAGCCCACAATTAACCCATCTAGTCTCGTAGACTCGGTCAAAGCCTGCCCCTCCCTCTATTTTATCTTTCACTGGAACTTCAAAATCCACTCATGCTGTTCATTAACTATAATTATATTTAATCCATCATTCACTAGCTTATCCAACATGTTTAGCTTCATATGGGACTGACTTGGGCTGCGCATGGAATGGTTGACCATTGATAGACTAGTGCTGTATCATAGCATCGAATGCACCCATTACTAACAATAATATTTCATCTTTTCAGAACCTGTGATGTAATACTGTATGTAATATTCATATTTTTTTTTGTTTTTAAAGAGTCATTCCAAAATTGCTAAAATATATAATGCGCCTACAAAAGTAGCAAAGATATTTTAACAATGCAGAGTTATATGGTACTTTCCCTAAATATGTTGTTCCTGCTTTTATTAAGACCAACTTGATATCGGGGTGGACTTCCATTAAGTATTGAAAACAAAAAATAATTGATATATATGGAGGAAGAGAGAGAGAGAAAGAGATTCACTAAAGTCGGTATACTTTGAATACACAAAAGAAGAAAAAATAGAGTTTGTCTTAGAAAACGTGAAAGTGCCTTTTTTGCACATTCACTTTTTTTGTTAAAAGCTTTTCAGGTTTTCATTGAATATCGTGTTGTGTGTTGGACGACATTGGTGAAAATATTTAACCATCAGGCATATGTTTTTTAAAATATATGTTGGTTGATTTGATATGTTGACTGAAACGATTCGATTACAAAAAAAAAAGCACTGTTGGTGTTAGAAAACATGGAAGTTTCTTTATTAGATGTTCTAAATGATCTCTGTACTCCTTTATTTAAGATGTGTTAATACTAATATAGCACTTTGTGAAGATCAAGTCATGACTAATTGCAATTGTAGTGTTTACTTTTTTTGTCAGCTTGATGGTCCATTTGTACACATACTGTTCACATGCGCACATGATCCAACTACCGTAAATCTCCGTGTATAAGACGCACTTTTTTTACCGTCGGGAAAATTCAAAAGTCGGGGTGCGTCTTATACACGGTTGCGTCTTATACACAGAGATTTACGGTAATTAGATGTAAATGTAATTCATTCAGTCAAACTTGTTTTCTATTTCTAACATCACTTGTATGATTCTTTGTATAAAGTAAGAAATGAGTGATACCTGTAAATTATGCATATTTCAAACTGATTAATCTCTTATTCATTGAATTAAAAAAGACAAATTTCTCAAAGTAATACACCTATCTTTATGATATTCTATGTTAGAATTTTCAGTGGGTTTGCAAAGTAAAAACAAATGAACAGGGAAACTGCATCAATATAGAGCTATGTTGATAATAGATGTACAACTCTTTGTGAAAAATTGTTAGCAAAGCTGTGTTTCTTTACGAATAGAGTGAACATGTTTGCTTAATATTGTCATGTAGGTTTTTGTTATGAACATGAAAAATGAGAATTAGTCTGGCTTGCAGTTCTTGGCCTTACAAAGTAACGAGCAGTGTTCATGAATGGAGTGAACATCAGATGTTCACATTATTGTTGATATTGTTTGCTAATAAGTTAGAGTGCATGTTTGTGTTTGATGATATTTCATAATTGATATGTGATGCTGTGATAATTGTGTAATATCGCTCCTTGTCTGCTTTTAGTGCAAACTCCTTATGCTTCAGTATGCAGTGTCTTTTAATTAGCTTTCCTGATTAGTGTAAAAACAACATTTGAGTATTTACATGTTGTAAAAGAGTGTTGTAAGTTTTGTATGACTAGTTCAATCATTAATTTGCACGCCTACATGATTTATTTATATTTCACCTCGGTATAAAGTGTATTCATCAAAATAGGAACTATACAACCCACAAATGCCATCAATTGAGGCAAAGTGTTTATTAATCAAAAGATTCAATATACTTTAAAATCATTAGAATAACATTATCAGGTGAAGTTCATCTTTTTATTCTGCCATAAATGAATTGAGTGAACCTTTAATACTTAATGAATCTAAACAAACAGTATTCACGAAAAATACATACATTTGGCACCTATTGATAGTGATAATGATACTAGTTTAATCATCACAGCGATTATGAGGTATTGATAATTTTAATGTTAAAAATAATGATTATTATTGTAAAAGTACTAACAAAAGAGGTATTTTAATTTTCTAGGAAATTTTGTAAATATCTTTGAGTCAAGACAAACTTGTTGGAAATGTCCCTGAGTCAAAGCCTGTATGGATACAACCAAATTGATGCAATAAATGGTTTCTAATCTACTTTATAAGTACTAAAATCAAATTTCATTTTAGTTTTTCCTTCCCAATAAGCCATTTAACGTGTGCCAGGAATATGTTTGTTTGTAAACAAAATTTAAGGCGTTTGTTGAATTATTGCTGAGCAAAAAATTACAAAAATAACCGACCTCCCCTTACACCTTGATCATGTTGCCAATTTGTAGTGAATATTAAATCATGCATAGGAGGGGCAAATATTATAAAAAAAAACATTATGTAAATTTGTGTTTTTTTATTATATTGTCTGGAAATTTGCCACATGTTTGTCTAATGTGATATAAATGTGGCTCAAGTCCAAAGAAGCTTCAGATAATTAAATTTGGATCTCTTTAATTTATTGAAAACTTCAATGTTATTGTCCTGCTACATAATCTTCAAAGTTGGGTGTAATGCAATAACTGCCAGTAAATTAAAACAAATATATAGAACGATCATTGTCATTTAATGACTTATGTTGAAATTTATTATCACTATCTTTTGTAGTATTAGTATTGGTATTAATATTGATGATTTGGCATCATTTTGGTTGGAAGGGGAAAAAATCAAATCCAATTACTGAAACCTTAGGATATCCCAATAACTATAGTTTGTAGTGTTTTAATGAATTAAAAAAATCTAAACATTGAGATAAATGTAAGGACAATAAAATATACTTTCCTTTAAGTGTTGCTTCTGTAAAAACATCTTAATAATTTTTCTTAGTGCCTTTCCACCTAATCTTTCACTAACATTTTTTTCTGGTTCACAGTAACAATTTGTGGTGCCATTTGCAACTAGTACTATTTGCAACCTTTTTCTTTTTTGTTTCATCTTATACTCCCTTGTTACATCTTGCCTTTGAGTGATTAACTAACTTCTGCATTGATACCTTGCTCACTAAGATGTATTGTTTTGTGAAACATTTATTTCATACTTTAATGTTCTTTTTGTGCACACCTAATTGTTTGTAAACATTGTTTTGCTATTAGCCACCACTGTACATTTTTGCTTGATAATTTTTGGTATTTTTGGTTTCATATGAAGAGCTTATACAAGCATTATACACATGCTTTCTTTAATAGCAGTCAGGTATTAAAAACATACACAACAAAACAGATTCAGCAGCCACCTCTTGGTAATGGTAGCAATAAATTATGAACGATTGTGCTTTATATTTGAGGAGAAACAGTAGACTGCACAAATTCATAGAAACCAGTGTTTTAAAAAAAAATATTTTTTATTAAAAAAACTTTTCCCTATCAAGTTTGAGAGTGTAAATATTTGCAATGTCCTTTAGGTGTTCTGCATATAGTTAAATAGCAAATAGTTTTGGATTCATGTTAGTGTTTTGGTGTTGAAAAATCATGTGCAAGCTCTCATTATACAAACATGTAATTTAGGTAGAATATCATCAAATGGTTTACCTTTTTGCAACCTTGCTTCGTACCTCGTACTTCTAGCTTGTGCTGTATGTTTTTTGGTTATGTGCTTTTTGCATAATGTGAACTTCATGTTGAAATTAATTTTATGCATCAAATTATATTGCTTCATATACTATATTATAGACTTTGAATATGATGCAAGTGTAATTTCCCGAAGTCATCATGCAAACTAGTAAGGACAATGGGATTTTCCCCATTGTAATCAGTTACCTTATGACCTGTTTATTTGGAATTCAAATCAAATAGTACATACAAGATTGAACATGAATACTTTGTATATTACAATTAAAAAATACTGACAATTTTTCTTTTAATAGTCACCTTTTCACCAAACAGATGACATATCCATACTTTATGTAACATGTTCAGTGATAATAGCTATTGTACATATTAATTAATACCTTTTCATTCCTATTTGTTTGTTTATGTTCTACAATGAACAAGTTTGCAGTTTGTTTACCTGCCTCTTTTCCTTCATCTTCATTTCTTCCCGCAACCTTCTCACAAAAGAAATGCCCTCATTGGCTGAAGATGGCAAGACCCCACTGCCCCCGGCCGCACAAACTGCTCCTGGGCAACCTAGAGAGGGCAGCACACACAGCCATGAGAATGCTGGGGAGGCTGATCATGTGATCATGATGCCGGAAGATGAACCAGTGAAGAAGGGCGACAAGAAGAAGAAGAAGGATGGGAAGGATGGAGAGGAGAAAGTCAAGAAGAAGGTATGAAGGCACTTAATAGGTTTATTATTATTTTTGTTGTTATTGTTAGTGTTGTTTTTTAAATTATTATTATTGTTATTATTAATTTTTGTTATTAAATTTGTTATTTTGTTTTCATCATCATCTCATTGTGAACTCCCTTGTATAATAAGGTGAGAAGGCATCAGTGGAATGTCGATTGAGAACTATTAGGTGCTTTTTATTATATGCCCTTACTAAAAACTTGTCCCAAATTGCCATGCATGATATATATTCCTTGTTCCCTTGCTGTGATATTGCAGCCCAGCCAAACAAACCCAACCCAAGCCTCATTGATTGTTCATGCACTTTCATTTAATATCATGCATTTCATTTAATAATGAATTAAAAGATATATAAAGGGTTCTGCTATTCCAGGATCCAACATTTTTGGTCCTCAAAAAGAAAGAAAACAATTCTACTCCTATAAAAGGAAGTTTGCTTGTGATATATACATGCATATTAAAAGATTATCATAGGTTATTTTCCTGGCACAGTATGATTTCTGTCAATCTAAAAAAAATTGACATTTAACAGATACTACTGGATACTTGTAATATGGTCATGTTTTAACAAAGCTCTTCAGTATTCATGTTCGCATGTCATAATAACACATGTTCAGCATTTGTATGTGCCCCACCCCTAATAGCCAGTTCATAAATAGCTTCGGAATGCATGAACCCAAAATATCCACAGATCTTTTACACGATGGATACGTCCCACTTTTGCATTTTAGAATAATCACTGCTGAAGTGATAAAGATGCTTCATGAATATCTCTTGTTTTGTCTCTTGAGACGAATACTTCCACCTGTGTATCAGATAAATGTACTGTCGGTGCATAAATGAATACTGATTACATAACTTTTGTGAGCATGATACCAGTATTCGTCTCGATTGGGAACAAATGACTTTTATCTGCCCATGCGCAGATAGTTTTTACGAACTGGTTTATTGCTCTAGCTTGATCAAAGCCCCTTCCAGGCCCATGAGCTGCAAAAATCCCCAAAAAGGAGTGTTCAACATTATGAGTTAATTGACTAAGAATTTCTGTTTCTTTCTTTTTAGAAACGGAGACAGTTTAACTTTACTCTATTATTAAGTTCAAATCCATGGAAGTTGAACAATGCTCAAAATTGTCAATGAAACGAAGTAAACTGAGTCAAAATGTCACAATTGAACGTTTATTTACGAGAAATATCCTAAAACGTGTCGGCCTAGGAGGGGTTAAGGTATTACAATGGCATGCAGTTGATTTCTAATCAGAGTTAATATCGAGACCCACACATCTAATAGTTGCAATAAAAGTGTATATTTCCATGCAACCTAATATATATTTCATGTAACCCATCATCATATGCGTATGTCATTGTTCTTTTGTATTTGAAACTGACCAAAAGGTTTTCAAATATTTGGAAAAATTGTCTGTGAACAATAAAAAGGTAAGTTTTCTCTGAAAGGTATAAAAGTACACAGCACACGTGTGCACATACACAATTTATACTTACACAGAAAAAGGGAACACGCTGAACACAACGTATCATATTAAAACCAATAAACCAGACTTGTATAAGCCAGATGTAAGAACCAGAAAGTGTCTTTTCATAACAAAATATTAAAATGTTTTCAGTTACGTACTGATATTGTTCATTCAGCACAGATTTCTTAACTGGAACAGTTGGAAGGCAAAACGTTATGGAGAACCTGTATCTCAATTGTTTTCCCAACTGTATCCAAGCTGTATACATGGCCTAGAGAGATACGGTAGATAGAATTCATACTAAAAATTCACAAAAAACATTTTTTTTTTTTTGAAAATCCTATTTGTACGTGCACATGCATTAATAATAATGGAGTACTTTGCACAAAGTTTTACAAACACAGAGACATATATACCCCTCAAGTAGACCAAAGGATATGATTAAGTATTCGTTACAAGAATTCTTATACACATTTATTCAACATGCATGTTGTCTTAATTTACTTTATACATGGATGCCCTGTATTCTAGAGTGTGTTAGCATACCAGCATCTGATGACAGATTTTGTAATTAGATAGAACAGCATAGAATTGTGTCTGCTGTGTTCATTTGTCTTCATTCAATTAATCAAACAAGGAAGGGGGACATTTATATGCAAATAATCAGAACCCTGATATACGGGAATCAAATATGAAATTTCCATAAATTGAGTCTTTGATTCAAATGACAATGTTTAAGACAACCTTGTAAAATGTTGATTTCAACATCTTTTGGTTTGTCATGATTTTTTCCCCATTTGTATATCAATGAGTATTTTGACATACAAAAAATACTGTCTGGCATAGAAGTTGTGAAGTTTCAGATTTTCAAAATTAATAGCCCACCATTATCATCCCACTAATAACTCATCTAACTTTTCATTACTAACATATTGTTTAGTTGCAGTGTACTTGTGTTTATGTTCTGATTTAATTTGCTATAAGTTATTTGTTTGCCATTTTTCTGATCTATTTTAATCTGACATGATTGTCTTGTTTATTTCTGATTAGATCAAATTTATTTTCTTGTTTGGTAGTCATACTGAAAAATGAAAGTCTTTCGATATTCAACTTCCTTTGTGAGAATTTAATAATCTATTTTTTTCCTCTTTTTTTAGATTTTATTTTTTCTCTAGTTTTTTTTCTTTTATATTAAGAATCTTTTTTCATTTAGCAGTTCTGAATTTTATTATTTTGATTTCTGATTTTTAAAAGTCCTTTTCTTGAAATATTAAATTGCTTCTAAGTAGAGCACTTCTTGCTTCCCTATTTTAGTGTAAATGAACCTTCTGTGTGCTTTTATTTGGTACAAGCATGTTTTTCTTAATAAGCATGCACCATTATAACTATTCTTTTAATCAGTCAGTATCTGTTCGTACACACAGCAGACTTATTATTTTATATAATTTATAAATATCATTACAATGATTTTCTTTGTTCCATTTTGTTTGGATAATTGAATTATTTCCATTTTGGTTCGATCTGTTGATTACTTCCTTAATGCCCGGTCACACAGGGAGGACGCATGGAGAACGCATGGCCAGCGCATGGGAAATTTGCAATTTAGGCCAGTGCGTTGTCGTGCGCCAAACTTTTGACACCAAATGCATAGCGTGTTGCTAGCGTGCTGAGCGCATACAGGGCGCATACAGTACGCCTACAGACCGTACCCAGAGCGCACATGATAACAACTTCCACGAATGCACAGCGTGTTGCTAGCGCGCTGGACGAATGGTCCACGCATGCACCGCGTTCTACGACGCACGGCCAGCGCATTGGAAATCGGAAAAGGCCGTGTGCCTAACTTTTGTCATGATTTTGGAAAAGCTAGCGAGCTGACACAAAATGCACAGCGTGTAGCTAGCGCGCTGTGCGTATACAGGGCGTGTGCCCCGCGTATGTCTGGCGCTGGTCTAGCGCGCTCAACGCACGTCTGGCGTGCCTTTGGCGTGTACATTCATGCGTCGAGCTCCGCGCACATTTTTGAACATGCTCAAAAAATCACGACGCACACAGCGAATGACGACGAATGCATAGCGCTGGTCCAGCGTTGGTCCAGCGCGCTCGACGAACGAGTAACGAGTGATGACGCACGCCTAGCGAACGACAACGCACTGGCCAAAATCGGAAATTTTCCATGCGCCGGCCATGTGTTCCCCATGCGTCCTCCCTGTGTGACCGGGCCTTTACAGTAGTCTACCAATCTATTCTTTAACAACATCTCACCTTTTTACGGGTTGTTACCGAAATCAAATGTTATCACTTGCTTCAATTGAGTGGGCAACCAAATTGCGCTGGGTTATACACCAATTTTGACATGCCCACAATAATGAAAATAAGAAAATGCATGCATTTTATAGTATCTTTGATTTTGTCAACAAATACAATTATTAAAATTTGGTTGCCTTTTTAGCAAATATTGATTTTCCATAGTTGGGGGGTTTGTAGCATCAGGTCTCCTTAAAAGATTCAGTGTTGCCTGTGTAAAAGGGGCATTCTTATTGATGCACTACAATGCAATGTCATTAGTATGCACCCCTTCTGTATAAGGGGTGTTTTTAACAGTTGCTTTTAACTTACTCAAACAAGTAGGTTTCAAAGGATGCAAGCAATGTTTTGATACAAAATTAGATTGTTTCTAAGAATTTGGTGTTTATTTTGCAACACTAATCATTCATTTTCTTTTTCTCACAAGCAGATGGACATCAAGGATACCTAATTTTTTTCTCCCTCTTTCATCTTGAATTGACAAACACTGACTTTTCTTTCGTTCAGCTTCTCTGATTCTTCTCTTTTCACCTCTTCCATTAAACTTGTCCGCAATCAGAAGAAAAAAGGCTTCAAGAAACTTGTCTCCTTTGGGAAGAGGAAACTGGGGAAGAGCTATCGGGTTTGTTAGCCATGAATTGAATATAAAGCCTACCCCCTTTTACACAGATTAACCCATTCCTAAATATCCCACCTGCTCTCAAGGGAAGAATCTGGATACTAGAAGTAGAGAATGGCAGATAAACAAGGTCCCGTCTTCATTTGTGTTCCTGGGATGCCTGAATGTATACCCTTACCCATCCTCCACCTACAAAACAAAAAACCCACTGTAGAGTACTTCTAGATGGATGACACATTTTAGATACTTTTAGCTAACAGAAATAATTTCTTCGAACTTGCGAAAAAATAAGAAAAAAATAGAATACTGCATAGCTTTTCTTCTGTGAAATACTTGGCAAGGCATACATGGTACTTGCAGGAAATTTTGATGAGCTGCCTGAAGTTTTAGTGATTTTTGTTTTAAATATAACCTGCCCAAGCTGTATGGATGATAAAATGAATATGTGCTATTCATAATTACATTTATTTCTCTTCGTTTTTTATTACCGTCATATTTTCTCCTTCTCCTCCTCTCCCCTTCTTCTATTGTGGAAAAGAGTTTCGGTAAAAGCAAAGTGTCTTGGTGAAATTCAGTTGATTTGTTATCCTGGTTACCCAACCCTGGTGAAAAGTAAGTGAAAAATAGATATTGATGGGCTTCCCCTCTTCTTTGATAAGTCCTTGAGTAGAGCTCTTTCTAAACAGACAATAGGGAAGTTGTGATATCTTCATGGAAAGGTTTTGGTAGTGCATGTAATCTTTTTGAAATACTCTTGTATGATACTTGAAGGCTCACTCGGTTTCTGCTTTTTTAATATCTATTTGGTAGCACAGTTACATGTAAGTGAAGTCTATTTGGAAGAAATGATTGAGATAATTTTTTGTATATTTCAGAAAGTACTACTGTATAAGCTGATATTTTCGCGAATGACAGGCTAAGACATTTTTGCGGGTCGTTGCTTTCACGAATAACACTTTTGCAGTACTAAGTACTGTACTGTACTTCCATATTAATTCACTACGCCATGCTTACATGCCATGCTATACATACCATACACAAAGCTATCGGAGAGGATAATATTACGCTGATATTTTCGCGCTCAGGAATGATGAGTTGGTAATATTTTCGCGTGTTGATAATTTGCAATTCACGAAAATTCGTGAAAATAAAACCCTCGCGAAATTAGCAGCTTATACAGTACCGTATTTGCCGGCGTAAACGCCGCAGTATTTTNCGTTTTTAGTAGCTTTAACAGCGAAATGTAGTAGCATGAAAAGATGCGTACGGAACGCAAAATGCATACTAGCTGTGGATGAAAAGCTGTTCTTTGACATGCCTTGATAGCACGTGATTCAATCAAGGTCGTAGAGGGAATTACTAGCTGTAAGCCATGTCTTCAGCTCGAGTTTGCCAAATAACCCACTATTTTATCTATCCTGATCGCAAATTAGCCAGTTAATTTGCATCTTCATCAGCCTGCAGTTGCAATTAGGGGAATATTTGTTCGAGAAAATATCTCAAAAAATCTTGGTCTTGCTTCCAAAATATCCTGCTATTTGGGAAATAGCGGGCTAATTTGCGCCCGTCCGAGCTAGTTTGTGATGAGCGTATCGGTCTGGTAACGCAATTTAGGGCTTTGGGATAATATCCGGAGTCTGAAAATAGTGGGTTATATGGCTCGAGCTGATGATGACAGGCCTTCTGTGTCCTAAGCATATGGTTTTACCTTGATGGAACGAGAAAAGAATTTTCAGCAATTATGCATTTTGCTTTCCGGACGCATTTTTTTCATGCCTCTTCATTTTGCTAAGCTACCAAGTTAGAATGAATAATTCTTCTGAATTTGAATACCGGTAGTGCAATTTTTCTTGAGTTCATTTTGTTTTAGATTATCATTATCAGCTTGATCTGGCCCTTGATTACATTGTTTTAAAGGGGAAAAATAATATTTCTAGCATTCTTTTCATTCTGTGCTATATGTTTATAGCAGTCTAAGGTTTTATCCTTGTTAAGACAATAATAAATGTGTGAAAAAAACCCAAGAAAATAATTTCTATTTAATTGCTACATCATCCTTTGTTAAAATGGAATTAATGTAGGAGGACATTAGATGACATTTGCCAACGATACCTTCTGTGTCGGGATTACAATTAATCTTTTTGTTTTGCGCTGTGTCTCACAAGAGTTGGCATGCTGTCAAATTGGCAACGTCCATGTCAGAGACCCTGGATTGTGTGAAACCTTTTTTTTTTGTATTAACTTCATTATACTTTTATTTAATCTCCTTCTCTTTTCTTATACATGCTCTGTTAAAAAAATGTATTTCATCTTTTCACTTGTCTACTTCCTCATTTTCTCTGGTAGTTTTATTATTAATTAGTAGTTAATTAATTTCTCTAATTGGTTCTCCCTGCACAATCCACATGCTATTAGTCAAGCATTCATTTTTTTTGTTGCTATGTTTATTTTTCAACCTAGGTTGTAAATTTCTTGCAGTCCTTCTGATCCTCTTCCTTGCCTTCTCATTTCCTTCTCTAATAGTATTATTTTCTTCTTCTTGTTGTTCTCTTTCTTTCTCTCTATCTATAAGTATACTTGAATATCTGTATTTTTCAGTTTGTTAGCTTTTAGGCTGTATTTTTGTGTCCCAATATTCCTTGTATTTTATCTTTCAATAAAAATAAATTAAGCACCTTAGACTTTGAAAACTATGTTTAACAAAGCTATAACAATATGCAGAAAATATACAATTTGAAATCAAATTAAAAGTTTGTTTTTAAATCAAGTAGTCTAGTTCTTCATATTGTTTCTGCCAGATTGTGATTGTAATATGAATGTTTTGTTTATCTTCCTTTGAAATGGCTTTGCAGAGATTGAGAGAGGTTAGTCTTGAAGTTCATAACATTTATTATTTACATTGACAGTACAAAAAACATAATGAATGTTTTGTAAGGGTAATATTTCAGAATAGTTGGATGAATGTATTTGTCAGGGACTTTGTTTTAGGCCAATTAGAAGATGATTTCTTTCAAAATATTGCTATGGTCCCATAATAGTAGCTTTAATTACAAAAACAAAGCAATTAAAAATCTCGAGTACAAAAGATTATCCAGGAAATCTACAATTCTGCATGCACGTTTGAACTTCTAACAAAGAGAGATTTTTTAATTAGATCAGTACCAGGAATTGATTTGAGAGATGGACCGGGTAAGGCAGGGTTTAATTAGTCAGGAACTACCACAAGGCGTCAAACGAGTGCCCTTGAAAGATGTTTGTCTAGGGCTAACCCTGGGACTAACACTGTTGCGTGTCAGGCAAAGACCAAGGTACTGCCAATGCGCAATGTGGAAAAACCACAAGATCTGTCTGAAATTATGTTTACGTCGCTTCGCCTGACCGCAAACCATGCCTTGAAAAAAAAAAAACTGAAAACCTACTAACTGGTCTCTATTACTCATCCTCACCATCTCTTTGGTATAATCATTGGTGAAGTGTAAAAGGAGAAGTGATCAGAGCTACCAACAAAGCGCAAAAAGCAGAGCCTAATTATGAGTTTCCTATCGCGGCTAACGAGAGGATGGCCCGAGGGAATGTGTTACATGAATGTTCTGTCTAGAATGTTGATGATAGATAGGTTGAACTGACGACCAATGATCAGATAAGAAGAGGGAGAGATGATTTAATTAGTTGGGTCATGTTATTAATCAAGGCATGATATTATTTGATTGCATCATCATCATCATCCCAGGTTTGCTCTAAACCACATTTCAAACCCTGGCATAGTTTAGGTATGCAGACCTGCTGTTAGGAGAGAAAAACTAAAGTGCTTTTTGTGATGCATTCTTGTTGTAGTCCAATGTAACAATAGTCGATGAAACAAAACATTCATTGTCAGAAATTCTGCAAGACTTGAGGTTTCGGTTTCATTGGCTTATAAAACTTCAGTCTAATGAAAAGTCCCAAATAAATTAAAATTCTTAGATTGCTTTAGCTAAAAGCATCTCTCATTACCATACATCATAGTGAAGAGTTCATGTTGTTGGACCAACCAAATCATTAATGACTATTCTGACATTGACAATGCTAGGACCCCTTGAGGATCTACACCACTTTGTTTTATGAGGGAATAATGAACATGAAGGATCCTCCAAAACAAAAACACCTGAAGAAGAAAAAAGAAAAATTGTAGACAATGGCAAATGTCCTCAAACATATTTTTGGTA
>BEXV01000083.1:147232-170824 GCA_003118195.1 Hemicentrotus pulcherrimus | reverse complement strand
AAAATTGTGACCGTTGTCTTATTAGCTGATGTGTACATATAAAAAGATCTCTTCCAAATGTGTTTTTTCCTTCCTCCCACTTAGAATATTCTTCTTCCGTGGGAGGCTTCATTTCATCTTCGTAGTAAAGACTTCTTATTTACAAGTTGTTAGCTAAAGCATCGACATGTTTACCAAAAATTCTTTATCTGATCACTACTTTCATCCAGTGGGCAGGAAATTTGATCAAAGTTCTTGCAAAGGGCTGTCATGTTTTCTGGGTTCTCGGCAATTACTCAATAACATCTTATTAAGATTGAATCTGATATTTCTTGGGTGTTGCCAAATTGATGATTACCAGTGATTTGTATCTTTTGTGTGGTGGGATGTTTGATGTGATAGAATTGGGCAAGCATATGATCCGGTGTCATAATTTAATAACGCTTGGAACAAATTGCTTCTCAGATACACATGCATTCTTGAGAAGTGAATTTTTCACTCATGCTTCATGATTTTGATGAAATATGAAATGGAAGAAATTGAAATGGATTAAAATCATATTTTCACCCCTACTACCCTAGTTACAAATGAGAGTGACAAAAGACCAGCAATCATCCAAAGACAAACTTGATTACCTGAATGAATACCTTAATGGTTATTGATCGGTTTGTAGTTGGTTAGTTGTTCTGACTTTTGTATGCTTGTGGATAAAGCATATAAATACATTTGAAACACCTTCAACATCTTGTGGAGAATATAAATGACTTTTCCTCATTCCTCATTTGTCACTTTATGGATTTCTCTAACCTAAAGCAGGGGAAGTATGAGACATCAAGACTGATGCAAGAACACCTATATATCCACATCATCATCTCACCTCTCTCTTTCTCTTTCACTTACCTTTTCTCTTTCTGCATTTCTTTTGTGTTATTAATCACCTTTTCTTTCATGCTCCTCTTTCTATTCTCTTCCTCTCATCTGTCACTCTCTCGCTGGTATCTTGCCCTCTCCAGCTATCTCCGAATTGCTCTCTCTTCTGTGTCTCTCTTCCCATCTTTTTTTTCTCTCACTCTCTTTTTTCTGTTTCTCTTTTTCCTTCTCTTTCTCTTTTTCCTTCTCTTTCTCTTTTTCATTCTCTTTCTCTTTCTCATTCTCTTTCTCCTTCTCCTTCTTTCTCCTTCTTCCTGTCCACTGTTAAGAAGAAAGGATGCTAATCCTGAGCCTGAGCGGAGTAAAGTGCAGCTGCACAACTCCCAGGTCTCGCTTCTTTCCTTGACAGCTCCTGGCATCCGGCCATAGTTCATACTCCTATAGCTCACAAACCCTCCCTTGAGACCTACTTTCATCCTAAGCATCCAAATTCAACCAAAATTTCACTCAAACGCACAGGCATGAAAATAAACTGTTAATCCATGGACACAGGATATAAATAATTGCCATCTTTTCCTGCTTCCAAATTGCATAAAAAACCAATCGGTCCCATCTTTTAATTGGTTGGAATATTATTTGCCATTTCTATTGTATCCAAATCAGTGTTAATTAACATAGGTGATAATTAGCTATAATCTTCTTATAGGGCGTTAGTAAGATCCATATCCTGTTCAGCTGTTTTATTTGATATGTTTAGTGCAAACAAACAAATATTCAATACCGGTAACTGCATTTTTCTTTGAGAAGTTTTCATTATTTAAGTCCCCAGTACTGATGTATTGTTTCTTTAAAGTTTCTTTAATGTTGCAATATTTGTTTTATTCCAACATATCTAATACCAGGACAGAGGAGGATTTATTAATATTTATGAGCATCAAGCGTGTGGAATTTCAGATGGTATTAAAAATTGGGATGAAATTGAGATAAAGAAAAATGATCACTTGCAGGAACTGTAGATATTCCAGCAGAGTTATGACGATGCCTTTGCTCTCTCTCTCTCTCTAGCTCTCTCTCTCTTTCTCCCCCTCTCCCTTCCTCACTCCCTCTCTTTCTTCTACATCAGTAAACATTCATCTTTTAATTCCTCACAACAGTATCTCTGTGGATCCTCTCAAAGGGGAAAGTCTCTGATGAATATCATATTCATATTTGTGATATCATTTAGATGTGTCATTTACCTATAGCAGCTGTTGATACCAAAATTTGCCAGAGTGGAGCTAAAAATGATTCATTGTTTCACACACACAAAAAAAGTGAAATTCTGTTAAAGTGCAGGTACAATGTAATTTGATAATATCAAATATTGTATGTTGTACCCCAAGAGATCTCCTAAAACTGATATTCTGTTTTTGTAAGATACCGAGTTTTTTCATTTTTTGGCACAGGATTGTGTTCTTAAAATTCATTTTTATGACATTTAGTCATTTATAGAGGAACCACAAAACTTTGATTTCTACCTCGATACTGGTTTGTCATTTTAAGTGCATGATTCATCCACGCATTCCCCTCCAAACAATCGTAAACTAAAATGGACGACATTGGCTTGCCCGGACTCTGTTTTGACGGCAGTACTACCCCAGGGTCGATGAGAGATGACTAAACTTTTCAACCCTAGATGGTTGGGTGAGATGCTGTAATTTTGATTTCCTGTCTCCACTACCACACTGTTTCTGAGAAGATGCGCTGGACAAGGGCAATACATGTATGTCTTGATGGGGAGGGGGAGGTGAAGGGGAGGGGTGTTGGGATGCATTGATGAGAGGGGACGAACGGGTGGGATGAGTACAGATGGTAAGGCAGAAAGGAAGCACGGGAGGGGGCAGGGGGGGGGGTTAAAGATTTAAAATAAAATAAAAAAATGCACAAAACTATGCTGAGAAAAACAATGAGAGATTAAAATTCAAAATTATATGACTTGTATCAATATCGTTCAAGTTGATGCCTACACTTTGCTCCCAGGTATTCGTAACATGAGTCACTCTTTATAGTCGGCTCATAGTAACTTTAATTCAAAGATTATAATCACAGCTTTCCATGTCTACTTTCATGAGAAAGGTAGAATTTCAAAACATGTCCAGATTATTTGGGATGCCTGTTACGCCATTGCTTCATTCTTTGCTTTCTTGCCTAATAAATTCATTCCATTTTTGTCACGTTTCATGCATGGGAGATACCGGTACATTTTGTTTTAGCTATTTTATGCTGTGGATGGCAATGGCAAAATTTGTTTTGAAAATATTTTTCAAAGGTCAAGTTATTTCTATTTTGAGATATTGGCACTTGCCTTGGTCCAACTTCTTATAAACTCTCTGTTGTAGAGTAGAACTTTGAAGTGCTTTAGGAATTTAAATTAGTTGAGGTCAACCAGAGAAGAACAACTTCAGAAGGATTGTTTATCTTGTCCGAATTACTTTGATGAGTCAGCTTAACAAATTGATTTCCTCCCTCTTCTTCATAGGGTACTGGTTTAGAGTTGTACAGATATCTGTTCTTGTATTTTATTTTTTATTATTTAACACTTTGTTTGCTAGGGATTGAACTTCCAGACTGCCAAATCGGTCTGTAGTACTTGTTTGTTTTACATACATGCTGTACAGTCTCCTGGTTTTTCCACATAGAAATTAAGACATCTTTTTTTTGTTTTTCTTCTATTTTCCGCTCTACATTTGTTGTGAAAAAACAAATAGTGCAACCTGTTTTTAACCCATGGGTATTGGGAACTGAGTGATGCCTGTATTAAGCCCATGAGAGTGAGAAAATCACTAGTTAACGGGTTATGAGACTAGGATGTCCATTCTAAGCCTGTTATGACTTCACGTTTTTTTGCTGCACCTGCTTCTCTTCTGGGCTAAGCCCTTTAGAGACGAGAAGGACTTGTAACGCTGTTTATGGGAGACAAACAACATGAAAACATGCCCCTTTAAGCATCTTTGACGTTACTGGCCTATATTTACTACGATAGTTTCCTGCCGTCTTTCCTCTGCCTTAATACCCGTCCCTGTAAATTTAGCCACTCGATCAGCTGCGAGTCTGTGTATGACGCACACTACAGCTGAGCTGAGCGTACTACAAGTTTACTACGTCCATTGACTCGCGAATTCTTGACAAAGCGCTACTTTCCCTGCTGTGCCCCGAACCAAAACAAAAACAAAATCGTGGCGCGGCAAGTGAAGCGCTGTGCCAACGAGGCAGTTTAAACGTGGCCATTCTGACTTGGAGAGTTTTGGAAAAGAAAAAAATTGCATGGCTCCTTGATGACTCAGAATCACGCAGGCAATGGATGCTTGCCCATCTTGGCCATCTTTCCTACCTAGTCTGAAATATCAGACCTAATTTGTAACCAAATAGAGTTAGGTAATTAATCATTTGGAATAGATGCATTTTTAGATGATTGAAGAATTAATGATGCACAAAAACCCCTCTTATCTCACTTTTTATGGACAATTTTTGTTGTTGCAGAAGGTCCGACAGAATTACGGTATTTTATAGAATTTATATAGTCTGAATCCCATAGTCTAAACTGCAAGGTACCTCTTGCGACAAAGATGCTCATTTCAGCGATGATAGAAACCTCTCGTACATGAGCACACGTAACTGGCTAACCAGGGTTGAGGTTGGGCTTCAATTTCAAGGCACTTCCGTCTGTTTCATAACACAAGTAAAGTGCAATGCATTCTGGGTAGGATTAACTCAAGATGTGCAGCCAAATTTCTATTTGGATGCAAAATTAAAACCCTGGATCAGTGATTTTGGCTGTCAAATCGAATTCTCTATTTTGTCGTGCGAAGATATGTTTTTATTTTCTTTAATCCACTTTTTTGTTGATCCTCCTCCCATCTCTTACTATGAAGAGCAGAAACAGCTGTACAGATTGGCTGCATTCCAGGTTGTAGTTCACCTTGAATATGTCTTTTTTTCTTTCCACTTTGTTGTCACGTTTTGGGCCAATTAATGAGGACAGTTTCAAAACAATAACGCTAAAACCAACCTTGAATTTTACTTTTGATTTCCACATTTGTAACATATCTGGTTTATGCATTAGTCAATTTTAGTGTTTTCTTAATTTTCATAAAGTTATAGGTACAAAATGAAGTAGAGACATAAAAATAGAAAGTTGTCTGTCAAGCTTTGGAAGAGATTATTTCAATGTATCCATTTTCATAACGAAGAAACCTGGATTGTAAATATATGGTCGTATCTGAAGTAGGTAATGTTATATAGTGTGGGTTGGTTGTAACAGTACCATGGGGGAACCAATCTTAAATTGCAAATTTGAATTATTTCCCAACAATTCTATTAACGTTGGTAAAGGTCGGGTGACTGTATTTAAAAAAAAAAAAGTATAAGTGGTATGAATGTTTATCACGTCAACAACATGGTATGAACTTGTATAAGAATACTGGGGTCAATTCAGTGCACAGCTAAGGAAGCAGCAATTTGAAGAAATTAAGCAATTAAAGCATTTCTTTAGTATCAGGCATTTCCATGAAATGTTCATCAATTTGGTGGAGTGACTCAACGAGGAACGAAAGCAAATAGTTTCAAGTGAAGATTCTTGAGTCTTTCTCTGACCTTTTGTTCAGAGATTGAACCGGTTTACATTCGTCTGGTCTAAGTTAAATCTCTCTGGCATTGTCTTTTATTCCCGTTCCAGTAAATTTTCATGCTTTGACATCGATCAAATCTGTCATCGTTGAGTGAAAAACTTTGGCATTAAACTGGCTAATTTGGCCGGCTGCCAATTCGACGAGTTTTCCTTCGTTTTGTCGATGCATCCAGAAAGAGTGTCGTGTGCTACCCACCTCGGGAGTTTGTTTTGATTCTGGTCACCATGGCCACCGTAGAAGCGCATTAAACCAGCTCTAACTGGCAAGGGACCAAGTTCGGCTCTTGGCAAGCGGATGAGCTGCAGAGATTTGTGAAATACTTGACAACATTGAGTTTCCTTTCCAGGGATTAGCTTATCCCCTTGAATTACTTCATGTGCACAACCAAGTTACTTGAAGGACACGGGGAATATCCCATTTTGCAGATTATCCAGTAGGAACTTATTCTCTTTTCATTATACACTGTTAAGTACAGTGTACATTGACTTCTAGCCATTTTGTGTGTATTGATATCTTGGTAAGAAATAAAGCAATTTTATCAAAATATTAGCTCCCCTCATGCATAGTATTTCTTTGTTTACTTTCAACAGTGGAATCTGAAGTTTGCTATGTTTTTGCAGATATCTTTGTATATGACTAACTTTAGATTCATACCTGATGTTGTGATGTCATTGAGTCGTTTGTTTTGGTTGAAGTTGGTAAAGGAATTTTTTTTTGGTACCAACAAGTTTGTCATCTCTTGCACAACTAATGAAGCAAGTGAACTGAGAGTCTAAGATTTTACAGGTGTTCTTGTTTACTTCCTATAGATAGATTCTGCCGGGTCGTTCAAGCTCGATAGTTTCCTGTCATATTAACGTCTTTGCATGAGAAGTCATCACAGCTTACGACACGACAGGAAGTACTAGGGGTCTGACCCCTTGATGGTTGTTTACATGTTTGAACAAGTCTATTATATACTCCACACGAGTTGATAGAGTTTGAACCTGATTGAGGCAGAATGCATGCTTTTTTTCATATGATGGTCATTTAATATGTCACAAAGAAGGGCATGGTTTGAAGAGGGTGGGGCTCATTTGTGGTAAAAGAGGTTTAGGGGGAAGGGGGTGGGAGACTGATGCGCTCTTAGCATAAAAAATGTAAACAAAGGGAGGAGTCTAGGGCAAACTCTGCTCAGCCAATCAGATGCTTAGCTCTACTCATGGCCAGTATTGCTACTGTTTTGGTTTTTGCTTTCAATAAAATACATTGAAATGTAAACAAAGCAGTCCCTTGCCAAGTACAAGCAACCAATCAGGTGGCTTCCTTAACTTTCCCCTTGTTCGCAAGTCCCTGGTTATTCTTTTTCTTTTTCTTTCTTTATTTCAAATTACTACAACTCAGGAATATATTTTTTATATGACTTGATACAGAAACATATAATCCACGTCTGGCTATTTTTGAAATCAGATTAAGGTCGTTCCTACTTTTGCACTCGGCGTCACCCTTGCTTCGTGTCGGAGCATGTCTGTGTTTGAAGGGGCAGGTGTGTGTGTGTCTAGGGGTGGGAAGGGGATCGATGTCAGCATCAGTTCAAAACAAAGAGAAGGGAGATGGAGATGCAGTCATGGAGGATCAGGGGGGAGAGGATGGTGTGTGGGGTAGGGTAGGTCAGGGTGGGGTCACCTGGGGGGTCACCTTCTCTCTTCTTTTTCTTTGTTATCATCCTCATCCGACCGAGATGCTGATTATAAAAGGACACCTTTAGAGATCACCGTCATAATCGCCGCCGTCAACTACGTCAACTTTCCTTTGCAACGTTACGATCATCTTCTTCAGCAGCCAATTACGCAGTTTTTCAACTCGTCACATTTTTCTACCAACTTTCTACTCTAAAAAGCTATATTTTCAGAGCTAGAGCAAATTCTTCAATCAAAAAGAATACCTTTGTTATATCATAACATTTATTCTTATCCTCTTCCTGATCCGCCATTAATTTTGTGTTTTATTTCTGTTTTACCCCGATCTACCCTAATTTTGTTCACGATGGGCATTTCTCTGTGGCAGGATATTTTTGAAGATGAGATTGATTGGTGGTCCAAATACTATGCTTCCACTGGCGAGACTGAGAAGTGTGGGG
The DNA here is from genome assembly GCA_003118195.1 of Hemicentrotus pulcherrimus. Classification (NCBI taxonomy): domain Eukaryota; kingdom Metazoa; phylum Echinodermata; class Echinoidea; order Camarodonta; family Strongylocentrotidae; genus Hemicentrotus; species Hemicentrotus pulcherrimus. The sequence goes on along the minus strand of BEXV01000083.1, from coordinate 163,189 downwards.
ACTATCTGGAAAGAGGCTATGACAAGATAGAGGTGATGTTTGATTTCGCTTATTATTCAAATTATTTTGACATTGGATTTAATTATATTGTTTTGTACCCAAACTGAATTATATTTCATTAATATTATTATTAATATCGACAGGTCTAGTTCTTAGGAAAGGTTAATTAAATAAAAACTTTTTAAGAAGGCTTAGAGAAATCTGTTTACCTAAATTGAGGAAAATTGCTAATTCAATTAAAGAAATCATTAGGACATTTTTTGAAATTGACTGTGTCCTGTTTTAGCATTAGATACCATTTTTCTATTTCCCTTTAAATGATACCTAAATATGTTTTGTTTAATAGTTTTAAGAGAAAATACATATTTTTACAAAACCCTTTTTAAAACTTCTAAATTACAATAATGTCAAAATATACATTCAACTTAAGTTGATTAGAGTGGGTCTCAAAGGTTTTAAACTTGATTTCAAACATCATTTTTTTTAACACTCTATACCTAATCAAATTTTCCCTTAACACCACAAAGAAATCTATTTTTGACCATTGACTGTTCATTCTGGCAGTAGACTTATCCATTGTTGTCCATGTTCTATTGTGTACAGGCTTGGCTGTGCCATTCATCGATGGCAATATTAGATTATTTTTAACTCGGTTTAGAGTAAACAACATCAAAGGACAATTCTTGTTCAACATATCAAAAAGTGTTTCATTTTGTCTAAGTGTTCCTTGTGATTTTGAACGATATTGGTGAGAAAGGAATTTTTTGGGAAAGAGTTTAGCACGATGGAAATTTTGAACATATGGGGAATGTAAAGTTATGTGAACTAGATCCCTTGCAGAGCATTGGTATGTATTATTCATTTATTGAATGGTATAATTAGTTGTTCCAGTAAACATTTTTATTTTGGGGTACCTTTTATCAATAGTTTTGTGTGCATGTTTGCAATTTTCAGAACATTTTGAATTATTTGATGTAAGTACAGCAGTTTACAAATCATGTATAGTTGTAATGTTGCATTGAATTGAATTTTCAAGTAAATTATAGCAATTTTTTTTGTTGTATTAAAAATTCTGATAATGACCTCCCCTCCAAAAAGAAGGAAAAAAAAAAGAAAGAAAAGAAAATGCATGTGACTCTGAATAAAATCATTTAAAATAAATAAAAACATAAATAGCTAGAATCTATTTGATTCAAAAGTTGAATTTATGACGATAAATCTTCAGACAATAATTAACGGATAGTGTGAATATCGAAATTCTTCTGTTTCAGATCTACAACAAGCCTCTGGAAGTTTTGGGGACGAACGACTCTTTCCTGGATTTCTGCAATTGTTACGACCTGAACCGTGGAAAGCAAGATGAAGATGAAGATGAAGAATCTTCTGGAGTGGGACAATTCAAGGTAAGAATCATCGATGTTGTTTGCTCTTACTATTGTATTTATTTATTTATTTACTTTTTTTTTAATAGCAGGGTTGCCTCTTCAGTTAACAAACTGCTATCCCTGAAAACAAAGTAGATATATGATATTTACAGACTTAATAAGTACAAATTGAAGACATAAATAATGTATAAAACAAAAGTTATGGAAACAAAAATAAATGATATAAGAAGAATTATGAATACAATATTGTATTGTGTAACTAATTACAAACATGGTATGATAAAAACATCCAATTGAAAAATTAATAGATTGCCCAAATACTGATTACTGCCGTTGAAAAAAAAAAGAGGTAATAAGTAGGAGAATGTTGAGTGGGGATAGATTGTTTGGGAAAACAGAAAGATGGTAAAGATTGGATAGATTAACATAGATTATAAATGTGTGATATCACTTTAGCAAGTTTTGGGGTTAGTGTGTATCTCTTTTTTATTATATGTTGTGAAATGTGAATAGGCAAAGAAAAAATGAAGGCTGAATGATCTTGGTATTTTCTCCGCAAGTGTACAGTGCTTCCAACAAATGCTCCTTCAGCATTTCTCCTGGCTTTGTTTCTTCAGATACATATGGTTTGGATAAGGGTTGTAAGTGGGTTTATGTTAGGTTTTGGTTTTTAGTTTGGATTAGGGTTACGTATAGTGATTGTTCCAGGGTTGAAGCTTAGAACTTGGTTATGCTACATGTAGGTTTACATTATGTTCCCGGCGGCCACGGCAGCCCCGTTTGCCCAAAACATAGTGTGCCGTGGGATTTCTGCCATTTTTTCTCTGTATTCAAGTTTTGTTAGGCTTTGCCAAGTTTATATATTACGTACTGCCACGTTTTGTTGCGTTCATCCCGTTTTTTACCACGGCCTAACTAAGGTTTCTCATCCGCGTTGTGACTGCCGTGGCAAATTTTTTGATAACCAATACATGCATGTTTATTATGGTTACTTGTGGTCCTATATCATTCTTCATGAATCAATAGGAGACGATACAGGTTAATTAGGTTGTGGAATAATGTAAAAGTTTTATCCTTCATGTTCCTGACATGTGTAGACTTGTCCCATGAGTCACATCTATTGTTTTGGCTTCATTTATATCTGACCAGTTGATGCTATCCTCCCAAAAGTAAAATCAAGTTTGGTCTTGTTTACATCAGCATGGCATGGACATGTATCTCAATTAATAATTACTGTGGAGAAATACTTGTATAAAAAGGACCATCAAAATTATTTTGCAATAGTCCTTTATCTTTTCACAATTCTTTCCCAAACAATTCTCGGATAAATGTGAAAAAGATCCTTGAAGTTAATATATATTTATACATTCATTTACTTACATCTTTCCATGTGAGTGTTCATGAATGTTACTTGTATTAAAGAGTATAGGAAGACAGCTTTTGAATTGTTAATAGCCATCCCCACAAATGTACGAATCACAAATATATGTTTGTGATAATACCTGTTCTGATTCATGTGTTACCAAATTCAGCCAAGTTGTACATCTTGGTGGATCCATAGAAGAATGGTCCAGGGATGTTCTTTTGCCTACAGTAATCCTCAATATACAAGTAGCTTTCACTTTCCCATAATATTGTATTTTCCCATACATCTTCCTTTATTGAGAGATAATTAAATCTTGTAATTATCAGTAGAAGGTACATATCTTTGCTTAATTAACAAGGCTTGTTGTTGAGAAAGGACAAGGCTTTGACATGGATGGGAAAACTGCCCAGAGCATTTGGAACTTCAATTTTATTTCAGAGTTGTAGAAAACAAAGTCACTTACAAAATGTACAACAGTACTTTTTAGGAGCAGAATATTGCCCTGTAAGTTTAGATATTATTTCTATGCATCTTTACATGTATACTATGATCTTTTTTTTTATCAACAGGGATTGTTTAGGATCTACGCCTTGCCTGGAGACCTGAAAGCAGAACTACCCCCCAAGCAGTTCAGCCACCTGCCCCCCTCAGCACCGGTAGAGTGTGTCATCCGAGTCTACATCGTCAAGGCTCTGGACCTTCAGCCTCAAGACCCCTCTGGACTGGTAAGAGAACAACCATACCCTCCTTGTGGTACTCTTATGTAATACAGTAAAACCTGCTTTAGTGACCACCTGTCTATAACAAGCACATTTTTGTTTCCCTTGAAAATGGTTTCTCATTGAAACATGTACTAAAGGAACCTGTCCACAAAGACCACCTGTCTACAGGGACCACTTTTTGTGTTTCCCTTAGGTGGTTGCTGTAGACAGGTTTGACTGTATAACCCATTGCCTACCAGAACTGGGTGGTTCCTGTATTGAGCCTATTGGAATGAGAGAACTTAGTAGTCATTGGGTTTATTCCTAGATTAAGTTTTCCCAAGCATTTAATAAAATCCAACTGAACACCCTTTGGGCAGTATTATGGAAATAAAAAGCCTAATATTTGTCAAATCAAATTACTACATTGCGAGGACTAAAGGCCTTTGGTTAAAACAGTTTTAACAGTTGAAACCATTTTCACATTTGTTTAAATAAACTTTGTGCCACCAAACTTCCACATATTATCCATTATCTCATTGCAGTATAAATTTTTAATGAAAGTTCGAAAAATTTATTTCATTTTCCAAAAAAGTGCCTTTTTCTTTTGTAACGTACCTCTACGTACCTCTACGTACCCTTAACGTACAATCAGGATATCATCTGATCCATTGCCGTATAAATTAGCATTGGCACTTAGCGAATTTTCTTGTCGTTTTCCAAAAAGAATTCACCTTTCTCCAAAGATCTCTTAGGTCTAATCCTTTTCCAATTGAATTTTTGTCGTCAGAAGTTTTAGAGAACTAACAGAATAAATCTCTGATAATCGACTTGGTTTGATTTGATTCAGTTTGTAAAGTATTAGTCATGTACATTGTGGAACAGATTAGATGTATGCCATGAATATAATTTGACCTGATAGCCCATGAAGCCCATTCTCCACTCCCTGGGGAGCATTCCAGCCAGGCGTCAGTTTACAGACGCTCACAATGCTGAGCAATCTACATTAACTCTCGCATCCTACCGGGCACCCATTCAACACCTGGGTGGAGAGTGGCAATTGTAGATTAGCGTCTTGCCGAAGGATGTTAGTATCGGGCTGGGATTTAAACATTTGTATGTACTTCAGGTGACCAATCATGTTCTTTCTGTTCTAGGCTGATCCCTACCTGAAGATCAAGCTGGGTAAGAAGAAGGTAGATGATGAAGATGACTATTTACCAAACACACTCAACCCAGTCTTTGGAAAGTAAGTACCTTTAGTATATATAGCATTCGCCTGTTTACTATGACTGAGTTCTTGATTTTTAATGTGGACTTCAACGAAGTGGAAAAGATAAAGATCTTTATGTTCTTCTATGGCTCAACTACAAACAAAAAAATATTTGTAGAATTTGATCTGGGAATTAGACAAGACATTTTGTTAGACAAGGCAATATGTCAGTTGAATATTAATGGAATGTCATACATATTCAAAATGTACATGTATTATCGCCTAATTGTCATTTAGATATGGGTTCCTTTCAAATACATGCAGTGTTTTGTACGTCTGTAGATTTAATAAAACAAAGTTTCTCCCGAGAGCCCAAATGTCTCATTTTTACATCGGATAAACATCCTTCCGGATCTCAGTAGTTGAATAGGTCATATCAAATATAATGCACAAATCTTTGTTAAGTGCCTCTTTGCAAATTCTTTCATTCGCCTGTAACATATATATTTTTTCAATAGTCAGAATGTTTTTTGCATACATTACGTGTTGGTAAGTAGGACAGGCCATAATGTTTGTCTTATCTATGCAATTCCCATTCTGAATACTGAAATTCAATTATTTGTAACAGGTGATTGAAATATTTGTAACACAGATTTATGCATGGGGGGGGNGGGGGGGGGGGAATCAGATGAATTGTGCCCAGTCAGCCATTTGGTACATTGTGTTCAATTAATTGAATACATACACAAAATTGGATAATTATTGTTCTTTAAATTTCAGGATGTTTGAGATCAAGACCTTCTTGCCAGTGCACAAGGACCTGAAGATCACCGTCATGGACAAGGACTTGTTGAGCAAAGACGACATCATCGGTGAAACAGAGATCGATCTGGAGAACCGATTCCTCACCAAGTACCGTGCCACGGTTGGACTACCAGAGACCTACAACATGTAAGTACAAGCATTGTTACCTTCTTTGTTATCCTACATGAATAATCTTTTACAAAAAGTATTTTTCAAACTATTTGGACTGCTCCTAAATATGAAAATTGGGTTTATTTCCTTCCAAATTGGTCTTAACAGAGAACATTTTTTTGATTTAATTTTTTTCTTCTTCCCTTTTTTATTCTGATTTTATAGATTTCCCCGTTATTTTATCTAATCTTTTACTTGAAAGGGGGAATGTAGTGAGATGCGTCCCCCCAAATCCTCTTCTCTTTTTGTCTAGAAATGTGAAAAAGATAATCATTGGAATATAGATAGATTGGAATATGATTAAACAAAGAATCATTAAATATTTCATATATTAAAACTATTATTTGATTCTATTTGCGTTGATATAGAGATCAAACCATATTTGTTAATATTGACAATCTAAATTATTCTGCATTCCTTACGTAATGCACTGACAAATGTTTTGTAAGTGCTTTGTACTAGCTATCAAGTATGTCTATCAAGTATGCATTGCGATAATGCTCTGGTTCTCTTTTTCTCTCCTCAGCGCTGGCCCTAACAAGTGGCGTGACCAGACCACTCCGCGAGAAATGCTTGAGGATTATTGTAAGAAACAGAAGATCTCTGGACCATTCTTCTATGGATCGACCAAGCTCACCATGGAAGGCAAGATGTACAACTTGGCTGACTTTGGTAAGGAATAAACTGTAGCACCAATCATGATAAAGATTACTACTAAAAATATTGGTCTTTATAAGATATTGGGTCTTAAGGAATCAATACTGGAGACTTAATTACCAGCCTACATACACATTTACTAAACTGATCTCTGAGAAGTGACTAACTTAAGTTTATGAATAGCCCAAACATTGTGGAGCGGTGTGTACAGTGCTTTGTAACCGACAGAAAAAGGCGCTATATCAAATACCTTTTGATTGATTGATTGATTGATTGATCCATAGATAGATTGGTAAGCATTACGGATATCCAATACGTTTTCTACTAAGAACGATTAAAATTATCCTTATTGTCACTGGTGATATATGACAGACCGTCCTGTAATCTTTAATGTTCTTTGAATTCTTATCAACTGGATTGGTTTTTAAAAAATATAAAAAATATAGGCAATTTTATTTTAATGATAACAGTTATTGTATAAGACATATATTTTACTGCATATCCTCCCCAAAAGGGTGCGCAAGGCACTTAAAAATATATATTCATGAGAAAGTACTTACCATTGCAGGTGTTTCCATTTTTCTCTGAATTGTCTTGGTGGCAGCAGTGGGATATCAATCCATACCATTGAAATGAAAGCCATGTAAATTCAACCTTACAATTTTAAATTATGTGTTTTTACTTGATTGGGGAAATAATGTATTTTGTTCAAACATTGCACATACAGTAATACAGTCAAACCTGGTTAACCAACCACCTGTCTACAAAGTCCACATTTGTTGTTTCCTTGAAAAAGGTTTCTCTTTGAAACATGTACTATAGGAACCTTTACATGAAGACAACCTTTCTGTAAAGACCACTTTCCTTGTCTCCCTTGGGTGGTCTTTATAGACAGGTTTCACTGTACCTGAAAATATATACAGTTTTCAAATTCACTATGCTTTTGTTACTAATTCTATATTCTTTCATATCGTATTCCAATGCCAGTATTATTACCAATCCCATGACTTTTTATTTCCATTGCCCAGAGGTGAACAAGATGCACAGTGAGCACGAGGGGCCACAGGACCAGCGTCTGGCCCTCCATGCCCTGCGCAGCTACCCCCTGGTGAGGGAACACATTGAGACACGCCCGCTCTACAGCCCTCTACTGCCTGGTATCGAGCAGGGCAAGCTGCAGATGTGGGTGGATATCTTCCCCATGACCCTGGGGCCCCCTGGTCCTCCCTGTGACATCACCCCCAGGCAGCCCAAGAAGTAAGTTGTCCTCCATCGCCATTGCGATGTTGGTAGCGTGGGTAGCATGATAGGGATTGCATTCCTCACCAGCCTCATTGCCCTGGAGATGGGTGCATAACCATGTCAAATTAATACAGTCAAACCTGCTTTAGTGACCACCTGTCTACAAAGACCACTTGTTATTGTTTCTCTTAAAAAAAGGTTTCTCATTGAAACATGTTCTAAAGGAACCTGTCTACAAAGACCACTTTTTGTGTTTCCCTTGGGCGGTTGCTAAGACATTTTTGACTGTATCAAGTAAATCACTTTGAATTTAGAATATTTTCTGATATTTAAAGGACATTCAGACATTCACACATGTATATTGGTAGAGATTCAGGGTTATTGTATGCATGTATTAGTGTGAAACTACAGAAGGAAGAAGTAGACTTCATGACGAAAGAAATTTATGATCAAGAGGAGAGTAAATTAGAAGACTGGGTACACTGATACATGTACATGTAGATGAGCATGCTATCAACAGAGGGCGACATTGTGCATTGTTTGTCATACCCTATCAAGTGAATGATAAAGGAATTTACAGAGGCCTCTCAAAATTACATGCATTCAAAGATGAAAACTATCTTGAAATCAATATTTGTGTTGCCTGGCCACAACTAATGCTAAAGTACATGAAGTATACATGTAGCTTTTGTAACATTCTTTTCAAATACTTGAAATCAAATATGTCTCTTTTGTGGTAATAGTTTTCCTCATTTTGTTCCCCTCATCTTTCCTCAGGTATGTTGTTCGTTGCATCGTCTGGAATGCCAAAGATGTAATCCTGGATGAAACCTCCATCACTGGAGAGAAGATGAGTGACATCTACATCAAGGGGTGAAGTTTGGTTCTCTTGTTTGTTCTTGTTTAGACCTCCACAAGCTTTTTTATTGAATAATATATCAAATCAAACTTGCAAATATACATGTACATCTCTGTAACTGAAGTTGGCTACTAGTTGTTTTTACACCCTAGCTTTCTTCATGCAAATAATAATAATAATCTGGATTTATATAACGCTTGTTACAAAATACCGTCTCTAAGCGCTTTACAGATATATTATTACACCGGTCATTGGATCAATTCATGCCCAATTTGCACGATCTCCACTCCCTGGGGAGTATTCCTACCATCATATGGTCACTGTGAGGGCATATACACAAATGCTTGTGTGGGATTGGTTAATTGCACATTGCAACCATATATTACAATCATAATACCTGCATTTTGCAGGGAAATCTAGGAATATAATCTTCATGGTAGGTTGTGTCCTGTATTAATTTCTTTCAAGCTTTTAACAACATTTTGGCTGAAAATTGTAGAAAAGGAGCTGGAAAGCTGGCATCATGATTCAAATTGTTTTGACATGCATGCATGCAAAATTGAAAAAAAATTGCATAGTGCAAATTAATCTTTTAAGAATTATATTATCAGAAACAAATCGAGATCTCATAACTTATTCCATAAGTCACACAAAGTGCACCAAATTGTTGATCTGATAGCTTTACTAGGAAGTGAATAATGTAGTTTTATCATTTAAAGGTAATACAAAGTTTTGGTATGGGGTCATAAATTTGGTTCAAATGAACATATTGGAAGCATATGCGATCCTACAATATGCAGTGATCGTTGTCCCGGTTGAAATCGAGTCTAAAGTTATGAAATTATAAATAATAGATTCTTTATGTTGTATAGCTCCCTCTCAAGGTCAAGATATTGATTAAGCTATAAAACAATGTTTCTTGACTAAAATCAACCGATTAGCTACTCCCGTTTGGAAATTATATATCACAACTACATATTCTGAGATTTTCATTGTCGCAGCTACTATTGTACGGCCGTAGGCGCTATTTGAAATTCATCAAAATTTATCAGGAGCACTGATAAATTTTTATATTCAATTTTTCTCGAAAACAGAAGTGTTTTAGGGGCTAATTTTTCTAGTGCTTATAAAACATTCACAGGGGCATCCAAATATATCAAAATTGTAAAGAATCACTATTCACCCAATTTTCGAAATTTCCCAAAACTTTGTATTACCTTTAATGATGCCATACGTATTCATAGAAGCAAGAAAACAGTCAATGTAGGGGGTCATTTTGGGTCATTTAGGTCTTTCATTTTTAACATCAGACATACAGAATTAGTTCTTGCAAAACACAAGGAAAAGGAAATCGTACATTAGAAGATTTGGTCCACTGTCGATAATGTGATCTCAATGTCCATACAACAAGGTTATGTACAATCCATGTAACCCATCAAGTAATTTGATTTGTTTCTTTATTTGTTATACAGTTTATCTTGTTTGTTCTGTTGTGGTTATTTCATTGATTCATGTAAGATTATTGTTTAATTAGAATATTATATAAGTTATGAAAATGAATAAAAGTTAAGAGTCTTTTCAGTTTTAATTCATTTCAATCCTACAATACCATTCAAAAAGTATTATATTTTACATCATTTCTTAGCAGTTACAAAGAACCATCCACATTGCTTATTTTGTTCAATTTTCTTTCTTCTCCAGATGGATGGCCGGTCAGGACGAGAAACAGGAGACAGATGTCCACTACCGGTCACTCAATGGTGAAGGGAACTTCAACTGGAGGTTCTGTTTCCCCATTGAGTACATCCCTCCAGAACAAGTCCTTGTTATCAAGAAGAAGGTACTTACAAGGATTTTTCCAAACTATTTCAGTTTCTGTCGTAATCTTAGAACTCAAACTACATTTTGATCCCTTATGAGTGTTTTATGCTATGTAATTTTTCCAAGCACCTTCATTTTTTCTGACTTACCAGCATAATGATTCTAACTAGACTTTGCCCCATAATGATGGTTTATGCTATGTAATTTACTAGAAATCTTCAAATATTTCAAAACCTGAAAATTATGTCTTTTCCAATTTTCTGAATTATAGAATTCAAAATTGACTTTGCTCCCTAATGAAAGATTTAGTAATGACATATATCAATGAAAGTTGAGGTAAAATGAAACCTCATCGAGCATAAGTATGGGTATTTACCAGCTCCATATCCTTACAGTGTGGTTCTACCACTGTCTGATCAAATTTTCAATAATTCTTATTGCGGACCCGTCCTTTTGTGGCACTACATTTTGCTGTGTAAGCTACCTTAATTTAACAGGTGCTGGCAAAAAAAAAAAAAATGGCGGCCGAGTATTCGAGTACGATAAATTGTACTCGAGTAGTTGTTAACAGTGCAAGTACTCGAGTATTTGACTACTCGTTGCAGCCTTACTATGTAAATTGATACATTTACGTGTGTATCAAGAGCTACATGTATTGGAAGCATGTTATAGTGTGTATTATAATATTACATGTTGGAAAAATGATGCCAAATTACAACTCTAGCTAATGAGTAGGGAGATATTCAATCAAATTTTAAATTTAAGAGAAGAAACTTATTAGATTGCTGAATAATTAATTGCCATTGGTTTAATTCTTTACATGTTTACCAATTAATTACCCAATGATAATATGTAAAACATAATGCAGAAGATATTGGTCAGGACCCATGTTCATATTTATATCGGAAATGCAATATAATGATATGATAATTATACATGTGATAAAACATTCCTTAGTGGTGCAAACATTTCCCCAAGTCATTAAAAAACAAAGAATATGCCTTTTTTTTTCTCCCAGGGGATTTTAAAACGACTGGTAGGTATTTTGGTGGATGCATGGTTATTGCCAATACCTTCTGATAAAATGGAGGCATATCTAAAAGAGCACTCCAATTTTCTTCAACTGTCACTTTAATTAATTTATTCAATTATCAGTTATTCATTGGGTAATTCCCAACCCCAGGATCTACCTAACTCCATCCTTTCTTTTGGTATGGTGATTTTTTTTCAAATCCTAACAAAACAGAAATATTTCTCTCTCACTACTCCATTCTTTTGAATTTCAATTGAATTTCCCCATGACTTAATATGCTTTATTACTCCATATATTGACCATAGTAAGAATTTCTATATAATCAAAATTCTGGCAAAAACTGGCAATACCCCCAAATGCCTAGATGTTACTTTCACGACTGCGCCTCAAATGCACTCTGGAAAAGCTTGGTGACTTAATCACTGTCAGTTTATTTTGTGCGGCTGTACTATATGCCATCCGGTCTCTGACAAACTGAATTGTCAGATGGAATATGGTGCGATACTTTAAATCTGCTTTGTGCGGGTAGCACAAAAATCAACGAAAAAAAACTTTGGAGATATCCCTGATTGAGAGATGTGACTGGGGTCAAATTCCATACAAATCCTATTGCGCGACATGAAAAAAAAAAGTTGCTGTGAAGGCAAGAAAGTATGAAGTCACTGCATGATCATGTTTGCTGCATTTTGACAAAGAACAATTACAAAATTGATGGACATGCGGTGGGATTCCTTAAGTATTTCTTCTCGAACAATCATTGAACTTGTAAAAAAACAGAGAAAGTCAGCTAGTAGCAGTCGATAAGAGAGGAATCCAGAAGTAGCTTTTTGATACCTATATTGCGCATGCAAAATATGTGTACTGCGCGCACTGCAAGCATGCACTGTACACAGGAAGTATGAAAGTCCAGAAAGTGGCTCGAAATTACATGCCAGAGGCGCAAATCCCAGCATTTGGGGGGTAATGGTGTTAGTGAGAACTTTATTGTGAAACTAGTGGGGAGGGTGTGTGTGTATTCAATATGGTTTGACTTATATGGGCAAAAGTGATTTCACTTAAAGTCAATATGGCTACATGAAGATAATGTGGTTTAAAACAATCATGTTCATGTAGACCTGTATTCTATTAACATTAAAACCGGACGCTGGATTCAGACTTTTGTTCAAAATCAGGTCTAACAAAAGAAAGTTAGTGTAAGGTCCAAGTTTTTCTTTGGTTAAACATCATTTTAGACAGGTGTTTGGGTTTCATTGATGGATACTGACCAAAGTGTACATGTATTGGGCATAATTTTGTATCAACAGTGTAAGTTAATAATACTTACAATGTACATTACATGTAAGTCATCGTCATACATTTATGAGGTGGGTGACACTCATGTGTACAATTATAAAGGAGATGGTTATAGGTTAACTTGTATTACGGCTACATGAGGTCCTTTAGTGTTATTTATACATGGGGGGGGGGAGTAAAAAGTGATATTCCATGTATCATAACAGCTAAGAAGACAAGGGAAGTACAATGTTAAGTGTATAGGCAGATTTTGTAGGGCTCGACACTTACATAGGCAATGGCCCAAAATTTCAAATCCGGACCCCCAAATTAATTTTTTTAATAGGGGCCATGCATACAGCATTACAGACCTTACAAATGTAAAGTATGGATCCTTCTGGGGAAAAATATCCAGTTGGTGTGGGACTCTGGACAGATGTGATGCATTTTTATCATTTATCAGATAATTTAGTGTGAAAAGCATTATGCATTATGAATACATTATGAGGGGGAGGGGGAGAGTTAACACTTAAATCTAAGGGAACATGACAATTATACTGTCCAGTTTCAGGATAGGTACTTCATTTACCTTGAAAGATGTTATTAACATGTAAGTAAAAATAATCTGATTTTAAATGTGTGGTATTAAGTGCAAGGAGGGTTACATTTAAGTACTAGGAATAGATGCTCACTATTGTTATATCTGACTAACAAGTGTTATAAATATTTGACTAGAATTGTAGGTTTATTCTGTATTTCACTTGATGTCTATAACGTGAGAGGAAAAAATGACACTAACTATTCAGGTATGCTAAATGAATTAGTTGGGTTATGTGGGTTCAAAGTTAGTGTTATTTAAAACAGATGTCGTAAATAGTGATAATTCATTTTCAATTTTGTGGAAAAGAAATAAAGTCTAATGAATTTAATTGCCTGTACATCAACTAATGTCATTTCAAATAGATTTGGATATTAGTGAGAGATCTACTTCTCTACTGTGGATAAGAAATGTACGTTCCAATGAATCAATGTAATCCCATTAATATCAGTTAAAGTAGCTGAAAAAGGGGAAAACAAAAGAGGTTTTTAATTTGTCGGCAAGATGTGCGATTCATTACGGTTAATTGACTTGTTTTTATAATCACATAATATGTTAAATTAGATTAGCAATTAGTGAAATGTATTGCATTGAATCAATTAAACTTGGATCTAATGAGAGTTTTTTTTAAAGACGTCTGCTATTAGTTAACAAAAAGCATCTGCCTTTGATATGAATAAATGAAATGTCTTCTTTTGTGTTGGTGTTGCATGCTTATTATCATGGAATAATCAGGGAATGGATTCTTTTTTTCAGTTTGGGACGAAGAAATATATTTTATAAAATTTAATGTATTTTTTGATACATCACTTGATAGAATGCTAAAAGCTTCATAGCCTAAATGGTGTATAGAAGTAGTCTGCTCACTGTGGGCAAAAATATGTGTGCATTTTATATAAGTGTGAAGAAAATGGTCTAGGAACGTGAGACGTAGCTGTACTTTACAAGTTTATTGCGACACATAAGCAAGAACCTGAAGAAGGCCTCACAAGCCGAAAGCTTGCAATAAACTTGTAAAGTACAGCTACTTCTCACGTTCCTAGACCATTTTCTTCACGCTTACATATTCTGGAACACCCGTTGTCATGTCAGAGTTGAGAATTCTCGCACTTTTATATATATATACACACACTACCAGTACATTAACTGTATTTTGCCTTGATTTTCATGTCCATTTTAGGAACATTTCTGGAGCTTGGACAAGACGGAGACCCACGTTCCACCTGTTATCATCGCTCAGATCTGGGACAATGACAAGTTCTCTCCAGATGACTTCTTGGGTTAGTCAATCAATCCAAACTTTCTCACATTAAAGGAAAACTTCAGTTATTTTTCAGCTGCATTCACACGTGACCCGGTAAACTGCCTCAAGAAATGGCTGCGGCAAAGTACATTGTAGAATGCCAGTAGTCCATTTCACAGTTGTGTATCTTGTAAAAAACAGAGTTGAGTGGGTACGTAAAAGGCTGTTGTACTGGAATGGGGGGTGGGGGGGGTCCTTGTTGTGTGCAACTGTTTACTTCCATCTCTCGCCTCTGATTTATTATAAAATGGGTCATTTATACTTCAACAAGATTTTTGTTTGTGTGCAGTAGCAGTTTTAGTTAGTTTATATGTTTGTGTGAACAACGCTTTAGAAGATCAAGGTTGAATCGTTTAATACATGCTTTCAACTTTGCTCTGTTCTTAATTTCGAATATGAGCCATCCTTGCCTCAATCCTTGATTTAACTTAATACCCCACCCTAAGCTAAGCAGAAGCGTGTACCTAATCTAAAACCCAAGTGCAACCCTGACCCTAATTATAAATCCCATACAAAATGAAATTAATGTGAACGTCACCTATGCATGAATGATGTCACCCAAAAGAAGAAGAATTCATTAAGAAATCAAAATTTCTCTGTACAGTAACTGTGTTCAACCTTTAATGTTGCAAGTTGTTCATCTTTGAGTAAAGAATGGAAGCCCCCTTAATTCAATTCAAACAATTTGGTCCAATTTCAGTTTTAATACTTGATTTTGAGTGAACACGAGGACAATGTTCGAAACAGGAAAGATAAAAGTCAGACACAATACAATCAAATGAATTGTAAATGATGCTCTTTTAAAAAGGCAGCTGCTTGGATTGCTCCAAATGTTGCCCCTTAATCCAATTTTACTCTTTATGATGTAATGTTGTGGGGGTTGTGCTTCTTGGGCTAAAAACTGTACAAGCTAGTTTTATCATAGATCGATTTTTTAATAAATTGTCAAATCCATGACATTACCTTGATTCCGTGACACATGCCCCAGTGACAACTGCCCTAAGGTCAGTTTCACATTTGGAACAGAGTTTTAACTTTAACCATGGATCGACCAAACACCCTAACCCTAAACCTAAACCTAGATTAAACTATTACAACCCTATTGCAGCTTAAACCTTAAAACCCTTTATCATGGACAAAGTAAAGATTGTACGTGTAGAAAATTTCAACAGAGCAAAAGTGAGGTCATCCATTACCTCTGCAGCATTACATGAACCTTTCTCATGTTCATTTTATTCAATGACTCTCCTTTGAAGCTTTAAGTCTAATCACACTGCACATGAGTGCTGTGTTGGACAAACCCTTAAACAGTATTATGTCGACCTCATTTATATTTATACTTTAACATTTCCATTAAAGTTTCAAGTTCAATTGTGCCATTAAATCTGAATAGAGTAACATTTCAGTTTTAATTGGATCTCACTCGTACTACATTCATCTGTTATTTTTCCATTGAATCTTCATTTTCAATTAGGTTCAATTCAAGTGTTCATTTAACCCTATCTAGCCCGGGGGGGGGGGGGGGGGGGGGG
>BEXV01000083.1:111967-146708 GCA_003118195.1 Hemicentrotus pulcherrimus | reverse complement strand
CCCCCTGGGCTATGCAGTTTCAAAATAGCCCGGGCTATATAGGGTTAAATTCTGAGGAACACGAATTGGACCACACTTGTGTTCAGTTTGTTCAAATTGAATTGTCAGGTTCAGTTGAGCTGATTGTAAATGACTTCTCACACCCTTAAGAACATGATAAGCACCCTTCTTTTGTTTTTGTTAACATTAATTCTTTTACTTGTCTATTGACTCTTCAGGATCGATTGAGCTAAACCTGAACGGCATGCCCAGCCCTGCCAAGAATGCTCGCCAATGTTCTCTCAAGCAGCTGCCTGATGAAGCCAAGGGCAAAGAGGTCCCCATGATCTCTCTCTTTGAGGCCAAGCGTCTCAAGGGCTGGTGGCCTGTCATCAGTGAGGAGACAGGAGAACGGGAGGTCACCGTAAGTAGGAGCTAGGATTCCAAGTTTTTATGTGCCACACAAATTATTTTCTATGTGCCACACAAATCATTTTTTATGTTCCACATTGTATTTTTGTGTGGGATAGAACTAGCCACCAAAGGCTTCAAGATCATGTAGCTGTTTCAAGTGCAAGATTAATCTACACCAGCGTTGTCATGGAAATCAAGACTAGAAATGGTTAATTTGGCAAAGCCATTGTGTTGCCTAATGCACTCCTTCTGTCAATTGGTGCCTATCCTTTTGTGCCAAATTGTAGGTGTGGCAAATGAGCGACTGTGTGGAGATCATGCAAAGAAAGCTTCCATAGTGTTCAAGTGTTTCAATTTTGTTCTGTAAGTTATGGATTTCATTTGGCTCTACTCTATTCCCCCCCCCCAAAAAAAAATATATCTTCAATCAGACTCTTATAAAGAAATACTCCATGATTAAATTAAATCTAAATCAACATAAAAGTGACTTCTAGGTAGACTACTTGATGCCCCCAGATGTTGCACAAACGAGAACAAAGAGAGTAATTCTTAAGCATACTAAGAGACCCAGGTCATATTCTACATCTATATATTCTAAATCTATGCAATACTCAACTGTTGGAGAAAAATTCTTCACACCAGCTGAGATTTATGAGTAGAAAGTAAAATCATACAAATCTAATGAATAGTTTGGGGTTTTCTATAGTTTGGGGTTTTCTATAGTTTAGGGTTTAATTTCTATCAAGTTATACATGTACTTAACTGTTGTTTGGGAGACATGTCCTTCATGCCATCGTGTGGGTGCTGAGGCACATGGATATCTTGGTGCGAATTTCAGGTAGTAGACATAGAGGAGCGAAGTCGATGGTAAGGTATGAGTCCTCATTACCAAGTCCCTTCAAGTACTTGTACTTGTACTCCGTAAAGTATTGTTGACTTTGAGGATATGTTAAGGTAATATGACTCCCATTTTTGTAAATCTGAACTTCCTTGTCTTGTATTCCAGGGCAAACTTGAACTGGAGCTGGAGATCTTGACAGAGCAAGAAGCCGAGGAGAGACCAGCTGGTAATGCTCGAGATGAACCCAACGCCAACCCCATGCTCGATCCTCCAAAGTAAGTCCATCCTCAATCTCATTTCTTTTATTCTGAACATGATCGCAAGGACTCTCAAGATATCAGTTACTATGTATGGGCCATGTCTGTGGGAAAGAAAACCACAGGGTACTCTCAGCCTCGCTGAAAGCACCACTGAATGAAAATGATGAACGTTACCATGACATGCATGTCATACATCATCCACAGCCTAGTCATCCAAACATTATCCTTGTAGGGAATCCGCTCCCCCCACTCAGTGTTATTTAGGGTACGCGTATGCCTGTTCTCTCCTTTTGAAAACACCCCCCTGAGTTGGGTGTGTTAATTAAGTCAATATGGGCCAGATTTTTGTGTACTACGAGCCAGACTTTGGTGCATGAAAAGTACCCCTTTACCAGACATTTTGGGAACATGCATGCTGTCCCTCCGACCCCGGATATTTTTTTGGGGGGGCGGGTAGGGAATAAAATCAGGTATTGAAATGACATTGCTGTGTAGTTTGACATCCTGAAAATCTGTGCAAAGATGCTTCTAGTCAAGTGGGCTATCATCATTCTCTTGATTTTCAGTCTGGAGTTTGAGCCAGGGGGCTAGGTTTTAGGTGAATGCCTGATTTTAGGCTCCATCACCTTTTATCTTTCAGCTTCATATTATGAAATGCATGAGCATCGATCACCATGATAGAGTTGCTTTTCAGGCTAATTGCGTAAAATCAACTGGTATTCCTGGGCCCTGTTTCATAAAACTTGTTATCAATAAATTTCTATCACAAATTTGCTCTTAGCTAATCAAATGCCATGATTTCAGGAGCAGTTATTGTAACTTTTTATTGATAAGAATTTTTATGAAATATGACCTTGGATTGAGGGCTTGAATCCTAATTGTAAAATGCAGGCCATGTAGCCACATTTGCCTCTCTTGATCCGGGTGCAGTAAGTGAGTGCATGATATCATTTATTGAATAGCACCATGTGTTGATAATGGCTGCCAGAGCGAGTCCGGTTAGTCAAGTGTCAGCAGTGGGATAGCGTCAAAATCTGTTTTTGCCTAACTCTGTGTTAGGAATTGCTTTGGGCAGACAGGTATGGTAATAGTTAGGCATTGCTTAAGGTTAGGCAAAGTTCCATCCCTTTTCGATTTCCATTAGAAGTTAGGTCATTTTCAAGTTTCTTTGACATTAGTTCATTGTGGTTACAGTGTGTAGTAATAGTATGAGGATGATGATGATGATGATGATGATGATAGTTGATATGACTGTTATGTAGATTGTGCTTTGTTGAAAAAGTAACAATGTTGTTGAAGTAATAGATACCGGTAGTTAAGAAATGCTGCATTTTTTATTGAGATTGATAGCTCTCTTGCTCATATAGAGAACAATTTTTAGAAAAACAAAACAAAACTGAATCTGATACTTAACCATATCATGAAAACCCAATGCTGGGTTGAAGTCATCTTTAACAAACGCAAATCTTATCTTCCTTTGTTGTAATCGGCTGTTATCATAGCATAGAACCAATGTCAGGTTTAGGCTTTCTTAGAATACTGGCTTTTATGTACAGAAATACAATGTATCTCTTCAGACATTGTTCTCTTGTCATTTTCTATCTTATTGTTCATGAGCTTCACTATGTATTACCTGAATAAATATGAGAAGTATTGTTACGTGATGTGAATGAAAAGAATGTTTTCTGCAACGGTTGCATACACAGAGTCATACACATTTGACACTCTTCAAGGACACTGCCGTCACTATCTTCAAGTTGTTCTCATCATTGTCTTTTTCAAATGCTCAGTAGTAGAAGTTTCAAGGAAATAGGCTGAAATGTCATTTCTAGAATGTTTGTGATTTCCCGTTTGTCAAGGTGAAGGGGAATTCCCACCAAGTGAAGAACAAAAAGTGCAACGATGAGATTGTTTCAACTTGAATTTCACATCTGCAAATGTACTCAGAGAAGAAAGATACTGGGTTTGGAGGGGTTAATGTCTGAATAACCACTCACTTTCCTGTCATGTTGGACTTTATTCCTCCACTCAGCAAAACCTTAACCCATTGACCAGTGACCATCAAAGCTAGAACTCGGAACTCAAGTCACACCTCCCCCTTATCTTTTAGGACAAATAGAAGAGAGTAATAATGGAAAGTTTCAGACTGAAAGTGACTTCTTCTCAGAGGAGGAGAGCAATGTTGGATCTGGGAGAGGTTAGTGGCTAGATGGCCACTCACTTTCCATTGACATCCAATTAACTCTGTGAAAGCCATAGCTAGAGCTCAGAACTCCGGCCAGGAGGAGTTCGAAGCTGCTGTAGATTGGTTAACAACGGTGTCCCTTGTGGCCGTTGGGTCTCATCCTCTCCTCATTTCTGGCTGGCTGTCCCCTGGCTGAACCTCATGTCAGAGTCATCCCCCATCCTGTTGCTGTGATCAGGGGAAGACAAATACATGCCAGATTTGTCATGGACGAGCTGGCCACCAACCAAGAGTCTTTCACACCAGGATGCCTGTTGGTTCAAGGCACGGCCAGCATGATCGAGCTCAATCCTAGCTTCAACATCACCAGAGCATTACATCTCCTCAGACTCAGAGCCAGATCGGCATAACTAGAAAACCAACAATTATTGCATACATGAAATATTCATATATATACAGGTTCAGATTTGCGACAATGACATGCCGCAAAGTATTTGAGTCACCATCAATACAACACTGCATTTTTCCAATTGTCATGGGATTTTGCCATGATAATGGCCATCCTAAACAATCGGTGGCAGTTTCATGTTCATTTGAAAATGTCTGGTTTTACAGTAACCCATATCTTTCAAAGCAGATTTAATGCCCTTTTGGCGGTTGGCAGACGATTTCCCATTTTTAGAATGTCTAATCCCATTACTCTCCTGAGAACCTAAGATACTGACCATTATATAAGTCCAGTCTAATCGTGAAATGTTCTGTTGTTGCTTTGAAATCCAGACAAATGTACTAAGCCTGAAGGATATAGCAAAGATCAGATTTGACAGTCTATTGATTCCAGTGCGTCATTTTTTGGTTGGTCTGTCTTTCGAATTTCACTCTGCGAGTACCATGTACGCAGATGTGACGCCCTGCAAGTGCTGTCTTCAAGAGTGAAGCCTTTAAAGAAAAACACGAGATGGCAAGGGGTTTTCCCTTTTTGAATGCATGCAGGGTCTTCATGTGAGCTCTTAAAATGTTGCAAGGTCATATGGCCCATGGGGTTGTTCACGATGGTCCAGGTTTATTGCAAGCCTTCAAAGGTTCATCACAATATTTGATATTAAATGAAAAACATATTGTTTGGAAATGAGACCTCTATATTTGCCAATGTCTTGTCATGTCCTTTTTTGGTCAAAGGCAGCAATTCTTTTCAAATGTTCACCACATGTCATAATACTATCACATTCCCCATGGCCATGACCTGTTTTTTTAATATTATGAGTAGGTTTGAGAGAGTTTATAAGCTTAGATCTTTGTAGGGCCAACACGTTTGATAACCCACTGACAACTAAATTGTCATAATTCCTATAGGTTTAATACAAGAACCGACTGGTTCCAGTAGGCAATGACTTATGATTTAAGATGTCTGTTGCAGTGACTTCTGTAATTGCAAATTTCGTCTGGGAAAAAAAAAAATTGTATTTCATGCGTTCCTGCTTTAATAGAAGGAAAGTATGCTTATTGATTAAAGTTTTTCAGCCCAGCTTCTGTAATGACATCAAAACCCCCCCCCCCCCTCAATAAGATAATGCCTTTAAGTTGCATGATAAATGTGGCATTGAAAATTCGTTACATTTGCTATTGTTATACAAACAGCAGGCTTGACAGTTGAGGTACACTTATCTTAGCAAGGTACAGTGCTAAGAGACCAGTACATTTGTGATATCAGTGGAGGAATTTCTAAATATCAGTGAGGAATTTCTAGATATTGGCTCTTTAAACAAGAGTTCTGAAATGATGAAATATTCTTTTGAAAGTCATCAAAATGAAGTGCCAACCTATTTTCACCATTTCCTTTTCCTTTTTAGAGGCTATTGTTAATAAAGGTATTATTTCCAGGAAACATAAGTAGGCTAACCTCAAATAGATTAGTTTTGTGTGGAATAGTAATAAATCAATCAAGTGTACTTATGGTTCTTTCTAATTCTGATATCAATCTTGCTGGGTATCTAAATTGTTATCGCCGTGGGCAACCTGTTGATTGTCAGGTGTGAACTGGGGGTACACTGTGCGGTGGGTGCCAGGAAGATACCCTGATACATATGTCAACAACCATTTTGGGCACTGCACAAATATTGCAGGGAAGCGTTTCATCATCGGCTTAGCAAAAGTACACAGGAGGGAGAGAGCGCGGACGGAAAAAGTGATGCCATTTTTCGTTCCCCCTCTTCCCTTCTTCATCCTGCTCATCTCCTGTGCGCTAGGGGCACACTCCCTCGTCGGGAGGGGGGAGATCATTGTCAGGAGGGGCAGATTCATGCCAGTCATGGTGCCATATGTGAATGGTTTGCCAGTCACGATCACGAAGCGTGCTGCCAATTTGAGTATTTCCAGAGTATGCGAGAGATACAGTGGTCATGTTTCATTAAGAGGATTTGAAGAGGAGCTTTAGGGAGGAAGCAGTGGGGGGATAAGGTCAGATGAGGGGCAAATGTTTCTCAGAAAATTGACTAAATGCCCCTAGCAATTGTCTCTTCCCTCTTCTCACTCTCCCTCCGATGATTGACAAGGGTGTACTCATTTCTTCTTGTTTAGTTTCTACTAAACAGTTGTCATGGAAAGGTCAGAGATTGGGCAACCATTCAGCGGAGCAATTAAAGTGTTTGGAGCTTGACATGGAACCAAGGGCAAAAGTGCAAAGAAGTTGCTTTTGCATGATGATCTCATTCGAAAAATAGTGCATTGGACTGGCACTAATTTTGAGCTTCTTTCAGAAGTATGATATCTTTTGTTAAAGTAGACAAAAGTAAATGAAAATTAGAGACTCTTTAAGCCCATGTGATGATTTATTTTGATAGAATTGTTTTTGTATTTTAATACATTTTCACGGATTGGGGGGATTTCATTCTCAGTCAATAAATTGTAATAAATGACATTGTCTTATTTGTTATAGCAATGGTTTATCTCTATCAACCTTGAAAGTTGTGTTTAAATACCAAACAATGGATTCTGAACTGAAGTCAATATTTATGATTTTTGAAAAGATCAAATGCATAACACTTTCTATGAAAAATTAATTATAAAATATGGGAAATCTAAAAGTAGATTAAATTGTTTACCAACTATGTCCATCAAAGAGGTAATAGACTGTGAAACTCCAAAACATGGACAGACCATAAAGCTGTCACAGTTGAGTAGCATACCTAGTAAGCTTTTCAGCTTGTCTATGCATCATTGCCTTTTTGAATTCAGCTCTTTATAATAGTATTAAATACCAAGCACTTGTTTCTGTTTGGTTTTATGTCTTGTTTGTGGTTTTTTGCTCCAGTTAATTTTCAGGCTTTGCAGGTTTTGAAAATCGACTGTTAAAACAGCATTTACACTCCAAGCACAAACCAAAATTGGGAGAAAAAAAAAAACCTACCTCTGGAGTGCGAGTTAAAGCCGGCCAAGACTCCACCATTTTTTGCAGTGTGAATGCTCATGCTCAAATGTTTTTTGGTCACGTGACTCTCCCCGCTTCCTTGCTAATGCATGCAGAACAATGGGAAGGGCCGCATGCTCATCCCCCCNCCCCCCCCCCCCCCCCCACCGATAAACAAAATATAAAAAAACACAGAATAAGCAAGCACCAAAGGATTTTATGGGGTTTTCCAGTAGTGTTAAAATGGTTATTAGAAAAAACCCTGATGGTTTCAAATGGGTCTTTCTGCAATGTGAATTAGCCTAATTTTGCAATGACATATAAGATTGGTTATTATTTTTTTTTGCTGTGGGGAGGGGTAGAAGTGTTGTGAATTATCACAAGATTTGATGGACAGTTTTGTGTCTAGATTTCAACCGTGAAAGATTTATTAGATGTAGGATTGAAAAGAAAACATGCATCATTTAGAGGTTGGTAAGAAGTTTGTAATTCTGGTTCTTTTATTTCAAATTTCATCTTGATATAAACTTTGTTTTAGAAAGATTTTCCTAGTCCTACTCTCCATTCTGGATGGTATCAAAGGTCCTGAAAGGGAACAACAAAAATAGGAAAGAGTGAAGAGAGACAGAGACTCAGGAAAAGAGAAAGATAAATAGAGAAAGAGGGGAAGAGCTAAACCAAACAAGAATGAGGTCAATCAAGGCAGAAATTGGGTTAACGAGAAAAGGAAAATATCATAGGTAGAAACACTTCCGACCTTTGCCAGCGAAGGTGAGAGGGAGAGAGAAACAAAAGTAGCATTTACACGACACCATGTTGAGAACTACTCAACTTCAATTCCCATCACCGAAAACTAGTGTTTGCATGGTTACGAGATGCAGTCCCTTTAGAAACAAAAGGATTCTGTCAGTATGACATTAATCATTATGAATTCAGAGATCCAAATTAATTAACATCCAAGAGAGGCAATGTGTGATGTGATTACATTAGGGAGAAATCATCACATTTTTATAACTAATTGATTATGACAGGTCTTTATTGGCAGGTAGCTTCCCCACTGTGAGACTATTCTCACAGAGTGGGTATTATTAGTTAGGTTCACACAAGAGCTTGTAAACTTAAAGTAGTAAGAAGGGGAAGCCTTACTGATCAAATAAAACAACTTCCCTCTTTGAATACGTTTGGGGCCCGCAGTAATCATCTATCATCTCTCAAAAGTGTTTATTTTGAGATCCAGATTTTCTGTTTTTGTGACGTAACATGCCAGACACAGCCAGCCACAAAATTGCGTTTTACGCCTTTCCATGATATCTTAAAGATTTTTTCAGCAAATTATTCTTGTTTTTCAAGAGAAAATCTTTTCATCCATAATTTGTCCATAATCATCAGTTGTCGTGAATTTTCTTTGGGTGACTACTTTCAGTTTAGGTTGTGGTTTTAAACTTAAACTTTGACTTGTAGTTACTCAAAGTTAAGTGGGGAGGGGGTCCACATCAGTCAAAGTTATGTGCAGTGCAGAAGCAATTAACTTTGGAGGTTACCCCAGCACGTAGTTATCATGGCTTGTCTTTTAAAACTTCGAGTACTTGGTGTTTCGGTCCATTGTTGATGAACCCTCATCGCAAGAAAATCGTTTGAAATTTTGAGGTTGAACACACTTCAAGATTAAAATTATGACGGTTCTGTGCGAACACGGCTGGTATCATTGGTATTTTGTGGTTTGTGTGAAGTGAGTCATCAGGTTACCAATTATTTCTCTTGTTTTCATTTGTCTCTCTCTCTCTGACAAACCAGAGCAGGGAGGGAGGGTATCCCTGCTGTCAAAACCTGAACTCTTCACCTGACTTTTGGTTGAACCTGACATGACAAGAATCTATCAAAGCTAGCTCAGAGATGTACCTGAACTTAAAGAGACGCTTGAGTTCTGGGGGGTGTTTCACAAAGATCTTAAGTTGAACTTATCTCTTAGTTGGACTTTAAAATTATGGCAAGCCGTTAGCATCTATGAAACCATTTTGTAAAAGCTATTTTAAAAGGCATAAAATGTTGATTCAAGTCTTCCATAATTTCTATTATCAAGGAGATTTCATGTTCTTGATGTGGTATTTATAAAAAGTCTAAAATTTTTAAATTTTCACTTCTGAATATATTTTATTCTAAGGCTACAGATGGCTCTCCATAATATTTAAGTCCAACTTAGAGTTAAGTTCTACTTAAGATCTTTGTGAAACATCCCCCTGGTCTTGTGGTTGTATGGAGAAAGAAACTATCTAGAAGTTACTCTATATGGTAATTATATAGAGAAGATGTAGTTAACAAGGACAGGGACATTGTATAGTCTATGTTGTGAGGTTTTGGAGTCATCAAAATGATAACGATCTACTAACTCCCACAGAACATCTTGAACAATGAAAATCACTGCTATCAGATAAAGGTTTGTGAGACTGCATAAAAATAACAAAATTTGGTCCAAAGATATATATTTCCAGTAATATGTCCTATATACTGGTATTTCAAAAAATCCCTTTGATTTGACATGATAGTCTTCCTCATAATAACAATATTAGGGAAGTTCACATATTATGTAAGAAGTTTCCCAGAACTGATCAGCCTTCTCTTTAACTTAGTCTTCTCTTTAAGTTTACCATGAAGATATCTTCCTGGAAACCTATCTCTTGACATGTATTTGAACTGTTCCTTTCACGATTAACTGAGAAGCGTATAAATGACATGTCACGCTTAAGTTGCATTCTAAACCGTTTTGTTTCTATCTATGCTATGTCAGCAGTTGTATAGATCTCATTGCTGATCGAGGTGTTGGAAGTAAAGTGATATTCTGCAATTCTCCTTGTTTTATTTCCCTTCTGTTCCCTGTTTGAAGAAGGGAGGGTTGTTTGTTTAGAATGGGAATTCCATAAATTCCAGATTCCCAGGTTGCGTGGTTGAAAGTTAGAGAAAAATAATCTATCCGGGACCACGCCTCGGATGAGTGATCCATGGAGAAACCATTTTAGATCCATTGTGACGTATCACTAATATTGGGTATCATTGAGTACAAATTTGATGGTCCTGGAGTATGTATAAGGTTGACAGCCTAGCATCCTTTTGTATCTCGTACAAATATCGATATTTTGCTGTCTGAATCAGAGCATGGAGTACGCACATTCCCAGTTTGAAATATTTTTTCAAAAAGAACTTCTTTCTTTTCCGAATTGTTTGGCTTAACTCCTTATCGAAACTCCCAGTGACGTATCTCTATTCCTCTCTTCGTTCATTCTGACTTCATGGAACACATTGAATGAGGAAAATGTGGCCTATTTACAGAGCTACTTGTCACAACTATTTGACAAGGCTTGAAAGACATGTTATGATCAAAGGCGTTCAAAGTGTAAATGGATTACATTTAAATTTAAGTCCCAAATCCTTGCTATTGATAATGTCATAGAGAGAGCCTTAAAGGGCTTACAAATTTGGGCCATGCATTCGTACACGTACGATGTTTCGCTGTTATTTGAACTTCTATTGTATGAGCTTTCCCTCATCTTTTCACTTGAATGTATTTCCCCCCAAATTCTTTGTTTGTTTGAGTTTTTTATGGTATACATGTGGTTACGTGCGGACTTCAGCATGAACACATCACTTGATACAAAAACACATTTTCTGCTTTATTTTCTGGTGAGAGCAGGAAAATCGTTTACACTTGATAAAGAATAATGATTTAATGCTCTACTGGCTCTCAGCGGACAATATGTCTTAACTAATAAGTCGTAACAGATGAATGCAAGACAGCGGCACATATACACAATGTTTTGACCTGCTCACTGTTTATCGTTCTATGAGAGATCCTCTCTATCCATGGTTCAGTATGAACAGCTACCCTTACATAAATGTAGTTGTGCTGTCGGGTCTGTTGTTGGAGAAAATAAAAATCCATCTTAAGAAGGGATGATTGGGGTTAGGTAAGGGTCAGACCTGAAAATGATCTAGCTAATGCTTCTTAAAAAAAATAAACATATATATAGAAAGCTCAAGACAGGGATGCATGTTTCAAGCCTTTGCCTGATTTCAGGCTCTGTTGCCTCTCTAAAGGCCTGTTTTCCTCAGCTCGAGATTACCAAATAACCCCTATTTTAACTATCCTGATCGCAAATTATCCCGCTATTTTGCGTCTTCATCAGCCCCTAGTTGCATTTATCGTTATATTTGGTCGAGATAATCATCCCAAGATATATTGGTCTAGTTTGCAAAATATCCCGCTATTTGGCAAAATATCTCGCTATTTGCCTGAGGCTTAACCAGCCCGAAGACTCGCACTATGATGAGCGAACGCTGAGCAAAATATCTTAGGCTAATTTCTCTAGCTCCAGTTTCGAGTTTCGAGGTCGAGTCTCGAGCTGATGAAGACGCGAATTGTAACTCTGGGCTTTTTTTCCCAAATCAGAAATAGAGGGCTATCTCGAGCTGATGAAGACATACCTTCTGTTTCATGCCTTTCAGGCTTTGTACAGGGTATTGAACAGAATGGGGTTCAAACATGTCTTAGCCCTGCTTATCCCTTCGTATAGGTTAGTAGAGCGAAACCAAAGGGTATCCATGTATGGTCATGATAATAATGTTGCACTTGAGCAATTATTCTGGAACCTGTATGTAGCAAGTGTTCAGAACATGAAACTTCCTGTATCTGTGAAATGTGAAATAACTGTTATGCAATAGCTCCTTCAAAGTTTAAGGAGGGAAACCTGCCATTGCTATGGCAGCATTTAGGGTTAGATTACAATCAGGTTTTAGGTTAGGTTGTAGTGTAAGGGTTCGGGGCTATAGTGCTGAGTCCAGTTTGAAGTTAACAATTTAGTTAGTATAATAAATTGAGCCACAGCAAATAGCCTTTGGAATTTTAACAGTTCCAGAATTTTTTAAACATAGTTGTCAGTGGATACTGGATAGGAATAACTTGTAGATTATACTTTTGGAGAAGATTAGATCTATGGAACGATCAAATTCTTTCTGCAATCTTTCATCCCTAAAATTGTTTTCTTGACAACGCACAACCCAAGATGTGAACACAGCTGTACAGAATGTGGCTCAGGCAAACAAATAATGGAGCATCAATTCACTTCTCAATTCACCTGGATATGAACCGAATGATCCCAACCGAATCCAAGGGTCAAGTCAACAACATCTTGCATGAAAAAAACCTCAAAGCTCAAATGCTGTCATCAGGTGTCAAATAAAGTTCAGCAAGTTCTTTCTTCTACTTGTTTATACAGATCTCTTGCAACATCAATGAACCTTAATTTACCTTTGTCATGCTGAGATGAGAAGAAAAGGCTAATGAGTATCTCGATAGGGTCACTTGTTACCCACTCTCTCTCTCTCTCTCTTTCTTAGAAAACACACTTCGGGGTCAAACATTAATTTCTCCATCCCCAAACAGTTAATTAAATTTCCTGGACAATTATTTGATCAAGGATAACCTAGGCTGGAGCACAGACAGGTTTCGTAAGACGATTAGCTGGAGAAAATGAAACATTCCCCGGTCGCTGTCGGTCGTTGTTCGTTCGTTCAGCAGACTATTGTTGTAAGATTTCCAGGAATGGTTGATAATTAGTTGTGTTACCCTGGGGTCAGTCAGCTATGCTTAAATTCCAAGAAATCAGCACCTGTTTGTAGCAGGGTCTAACTTGAGCAATGTCTTGCCAAATACTTTGCCATATTGCAAGTTCATTCAACTCCTTATTTGATTACTATTGTCAAATCAAATAGTGGTATGCTATGAACATTATCCGGGACAACTCGGCACGGGGGACGTCTTGGAATTGGTGGAAAATCAACAAATTATCCAAGAGAGCTGGCTCGATACCAAATACCAATGTGAATATTTACACTGAGTTCAAATTTTCAAGAGTTTTCAATAGGAATGTGCTAAATACTTACTGAGGAGGTAATATTTGAAATTTCAAAATGTGACATTATACACAAAATTTTAGTTTAGGCTATTGGAGGTCCTGCTTAATAAAGGTAATACAAAGTTTGGGGAAATTTTGAAAATCGGGTGAATAGTGATTCTTTATAATTTTGATAGATTTGGATGCCCCTGTGGATGTATTATAAGCACTAGAAAATTTAGCCCCTAAAACACTTCTGCTTTCGAGAAAAATTGATTATACAAATTTACTGGTGCTCCCACTAAATGTTGATAAATTTCAAATAGCGCCTACAGCCATGGTAGCTGCGACCATGAAAATCTCAGAATATTTAGTTGTGATATATAATGTCCATAAGGGAATAGCTACGGTAGTTAATATCTTGATCTTGAAAGGGAGCTATACAACATAAAGAGTTTATTAGTTTCAATTTCATAACTATAGACTCGATTTCACCCGCAACAACGATCACTGAATGTTGTTTGGTCGCATATGCTTCCAATATGACCTAATTCACGACCCCATACCAAAACTTTGTATTACCTTTAATGTTTAGAAAGAAACCAGTATAAACATAACATAAATAAGACGGAGGTTTACAGATAAGCTTGCTTTTCAAATCTTGAAAGTCAGTCTGTCTTAGTGTCTTTGGAGCCCAACCCTACTATGACAATTTCTTGGAAATCTATGAACCAACATCATTTGCCCTTCAATTTTAAAAACGCCAACAGCGTGAGAATACCTGTAGTTTGTACTGTGCTTCAAGGGAAGAAAAACAATGGGACTGAGAGCAGTTTGACTCTTTATAGTACCTAGATAGCTGTAGAAACAGAAAAATATGAAATTTTTCCATGAGAAACCGGTACTTTTTATTTGAAAATATAAAAGGACACTGTGTGAAGATGTGTTATTATTTAATTAATAATATTTTCCTGAAATGTAAGTCCTAGAAATTAGTTTTATTTTATATCTAGAGTGATAATGAAATGCTGCAATATTTTGAAATAGAATTTACAACCAATGTTAGTAAGTAATCTTGAAGTATCATATAGCTGCACAACTGGTAATGATAATATTATGATATGTCCCCCTCTTGTTGTTTAAACAAAAAGCTATACATGAAATTCATTATTCATACAGTATTAAGTAGGCCTGCCCTCATCAGCTCATGTTTGCCAAATAACCTGCTATTTGCATACTCTGTATATTATCCTGAAGCTCAAAATTGCGTCTTCACCAGACTCATCACAAACTAGCTCAGATGGGCGCAAATTAGTCCGCTATTTCCCAAATAGCGGGATATTTTGGAAACAAGACAAAAATTTCTCAGGATTCTTTCTTCACCAACACCAAATATTCAGCTAATTGCAACTGTGGGCCGATGAAGACGGAAAATTAACTGGTTAATTTGTGATCGGGATAGTTTAAAATAGCAGGTTATTTGGAAAACTCAAGCTGATGAGGACAGGCCTACTGAGTTTGACTGTAATGAGAGAATATATTCTTCAAATACATAATTCTTAAAGGGAGAAACATTAACTACCGGTAGTATGGAGATTCATGATTTCTGCTTTAATAATTGAAGAAAGCTTTCTGATGTGTACTGATTTGATCATATCCGTTTGATTAATCACTCACAACATTATCTTGAGGGTCCAAATCAATATAAAAGTTGTGATAAACAAGTCCTAGGTATCTGATTCTCATGATAATTGGTTGAAAGTAAGGTTGTGTTTGATTACCGGTACTGCCTATGAATAATTCCAGAACTTCAGATAGAGATCCGGAATCAATATTGGAGTTGACATTGCAACCTGCTGGTTTTGGCCTCACCAGAAGTTCTTGTGTAAATGTAAGGAAGAAAATGTACACTTGTGTCAATAAAGTATTTCCTTGAAAAATAAATTTTCATGATAAATTTGAGCATCTATCTTCAGTATCTTGAAGTCATTGAAACTGCTTGATAGAGGGTCATTTGACATACATGTATTACGTATGCACATTTTCAGAAAATGTGATGCAAGTTTTGGCCCTTTTTTGACTTTTAATGTTTTTATAACCAGCTGATTGGGCTGGCTCTCCAAAATGTTATATTTCTTTATATGTCTGTGATTGATTAGAAGAAAAAATATTTCTATCCTGAATCTGAAGAGAGGGAGATAGGTAAACAAAAATAGAGGGAGAGAGAGAGGGGGGATAGGGAGAGAAGATATAGGGAGGGAAGAGAGAGAGAGAGAGAGAGAGAGAGCGTGTGGGTGTCATATCAATTATATTTTGTCTGCAATAAGATGAGACCTATGTTTTTGAATGTTATTTTGGCTGTTTGCTACAAATACAACCCACTTTCAATGAACTCTAGAATGACAGGGTTGAACATTTATACTGGTTGATAAAGAGCGAAAGATTCTATCATCTTCATGTGATCAACAAATAGTTGAATGATAATTGAGCGCACACACTGTCCAGGTACGCTCATGGTGCTAGCTCAGCAACAGTTCTCTTTAATGAGGGTTTGAAAAAAGGAATAAAGAAACAGAAGACATTTTATTTGTGGGGCATTAGCATATTTTTTCTTTCTTCATCAAATACGTAGATGATGCCTTTCTGGCTCTCAACAGACAAATATGTAATCATAGATGTAGAACCCCCCCCCCCAAAAAAAAAAGTATAACAAAATGTAATAATGTTTATGTGTTTCGTGATTTTGTTCTGTTTTTGTTTTTGATACATTCATAATCTCTTAAAATCTTGTATAATTTACAGTGTTATTCAAGTTTTCAAAGCAGTGAACTTTCTGGTGTGTATTATTGAATAATTCTAAAGAAAATATGACATCTTCTAAATTTTACAGTGTTCTTTAAATTCATTAACTTTCTGCTTATGGTGTCAGTTATACAATATAAACATTGAAAGAAAATTCATGCACCTGTCTAAAACTTTGCGTGACCTTTCGGGACCACCAGCCAATCAATTCACTCAAGCTTAGCTTAGATGAGGATTAGGCAGATACAATGTAGGGTCATCAAGCTCTTCTTCACCTCTGCAGCGTGCCTAATGATATCCAGGGTAGCTAGATTTTAACAAGATGAATCAAAGAGGATGACCATAATTAGCTGGATAGGACTCGGAGGACTCGCATACATGTAATGAAGAGAATTTACTTGCACTGTAGGGAATGGGCTCACATCCAAGATATTCCTTTAAAGGCATCGTTTTAAAATGTTAAATCTGAGATGCATGGCACTACATGGTGTATGTGATATGGTGTAATATTAAAGCCCCAAACAAAATTGCACTTCAAACTGATCATAAAGTCCCTCAAAAAAGGAAAAAAAAAATCTTTGAGTGACCGGTTTTACCATACTAATTTTCCCCAATAGACTGTAGTGTTGTCAAAATCGTTATAAAAACAAAAAATGCAATTTCTATTTCCGATCATAGATATCTTGATAATCAGACAGGCGATCGGCTTGTAAAAGTCATGATATTCCTGACTGACTTAAGGGTTTATAATTAGGATTGCAGCATGAGCTAAATCCAGGATTTTGTTTCAGAATTTGAGGAAATATGTTACGGAGTCACTTTAATGTAAAGCTCCACTTTAGAATGAGAAAGTTTGAAATCTTGTTCTTGTATAGGTGCATTGAACTGTTTTTATCGAGGTTTATTCAATTCTCAAGAAATGCAAACATGGAGGAGCCAACAAAGACCTTCACACATTTACTTATTTTGTTAGTAAATGAGAAAAGTAATATGTTGATAATACTAAATAATTTTTATGAAACCATGTGTACAGTAGTATGATATCGACTCACCGTTTTTTATTAAGCATAAAGATCAAGCTGATAATAAAGTAGGTGCTGCCACTACAAATTAAGTAAAGAAATACATTTAAATGAGCATTGCTACTTCAAACTTTGACGTTGGCTTTCTCTCTTGGCATCCCTTTGTTTTTGGACAATTATATTTATATATATATATATATATATATATATATATATATATATATATGTAGAGATTCATGGCAGGGAAAAAAAAGGGGTTGGCTCTGGTGGAAATTATTTTGAATCATGCAATAATACTCTGCGGACTTTCCTGCCGAAAATGAGAATCTGGAAATAGTTGCACTTGCGACCTTTCACATTCTCTTTTTCCCAAGGTATATCATTCCTAACTCCTAGTTTCGAAGCTCTCAATGTTAACTTTGATCGGTGTTGACACAGATTTATGTGAGAAATGTGACTTTGATTCCAAAATACGCTGACTACATCTCAAACTTTATATATACCAACTATTCCCAGGACGTTTTTAAAATTGGAAAATTTCCAGTGTGTTGATTGGGGAGAGTTGTAAATATAAAGTTTCTTTGATTTGTTTTGCTCATGAAGCTTACATCATTTTCAACCCTTTCAACTTTCACCTCTCTCTCTCTCCCATCCACTTTTCTTTTTTGAATTGTTTATCTTTATTTCTTGCTTTTGTTTTGCTACCCATATCGATGTCTGTTCCTTCTTTCTAGGAGAATAGTTTATCTTAGGTGGTACTGGTACAACTTCTTTAATATTTCTTCCTTAATATTTCTTCCTTTTGGAGTTCTTCCAAGGCTTTCTTTCGAAGGACAGAAAGCTGTTATGCAATGTTTGAAACAGAGGTGATTGCTGTTTTATTGTACTCTTTCTTTTCTTCTTTATGCTACTTCTATTGTAGTATCTGGCTCTTATTATTCTAGCCTAGTAGAGGATTTCATGGTCTGTGTTGGAGTTTTCACAATCAGATTAATTTTATTTTGCATGTATTTAAAGAAGTGAGAAAGGCATGAGAAATTGACAATTGATTTCAAATTCAAACAATATTAAACTTTAGTTAGGACTGGAGTGAGGATGGATGTGAAGTCATTTGAATCTTTTCCACTTGAATCTTTGGCACTTTTACTTATAGAAGTTTACATCTGTCTTTGTCATATTGCTCATGGTTCAGGTGAAGGAAATTCATGATTTTTACAGTTACTGTATTACTGACCATGTTTATAGGAATATTGATTATTGAATTTAAAACATAGATCACACTCAATGCACACTTGATCAGAGTACTGTCAAAGTTGGAATTTGGAAGGAAAGATGTTTTTTTCTTTTAGGGTAAGAAACTCTAAAAAGAGGCAGCTAGGAGGGAATAATAATGTTTTCTAGGGCATTGTTTCTCCAGTCTCGTGGGATTTTCATGTAAGTTAGGGTTAATGGGCCCGATTGCTCCTCCCACTCAATGCTATTACGATCTGTCTTCGAGCAACAGGTTCCGACGTCGAAATGTCCGATTGGGCCCTCACCATCAAGCTATCGTATCGATTACCAGCCCAAGTTCAGAATAATTGAATCATAGCAGTGTTTACCCCAAAACAGTTCCCCCTTGAAAACACCTCCGTTGCATTCCGCAGGATGTGGAGGTGACACCAGATGAGCGAGGAGCGATGACTTTGAGATGCGTTGCCGTGGCACCAGGGGAACAGGGACATGGTACTGGTGGGCGGAGTACCTCTTTTGTGATATTGTTATTTAATCGTGGTGTCGCCAGCATGATGATGATGTAAGGAACAAAAGCAGGTTGATAATGGCAGCCATATGTTAGGGATCTCATGTAACCAATATCCTACGTACCTGTCCGTCAGTACCCAGTGTCTCCTGACGATAGGCTCAGAATTTCTGGCTAACACTCCCGTTACTCAACCAAAACTTGGACCTGTGTTATGACATCCATCTAGAATGGAAAACTTTTACCTCAATTTGCTCTTCAACTGAAGTTCAAGAAACTTTTCCAGATAGATGGTGCTCAGGTACTTAAAGCATGGCATATTATTCTCCCTACAATTGATTGAAGTAACTCTTGAGCAAATTTTTATTTCACCAAATATCAGCATATATGTGAAAGGCTACTCATAATCTGACATACATGTAAAAATAGATAGAGGCCACATTTTTAATGTGTAGGACTGTGAGGAATATAAGGCAAAGTGAGCCCCATATAGATAATTCATTTTTGCGAGTTGCTCTCTATAGTCTAGACATTGTTGATTTGATTTGGCTTCGAAATTTACACATTTACTGGGAATTTTTTTTAGCTTCCAATCTCACAATTTCTAATACCTTGAAAAATTGTGTTTTTTTTAAAGCGAAGCATATTTGGAACCTGCAGAATATATTTCCCATAGCCATATATTTTGAAAGGGATTATTTTGTCTGTACAGAGCATATATCACAGATTCGCCAATTTGTGTTTCACTGATGACAACTTTCCTATTTGTAATCTGATAATTAATAGCTCTACTGGAGTTTAGACCAGACAAAACATGAAGTGAAATAGGACATTCCATGTCAATTTATGTACAGAACTCACCTATTCTCACATAATGAGACATCAGGTGACCAAATGCCTTAAACTTGCCGAGTATAGCACAAGATATTTGGGAAGATATGAACAGAGAGTGTAAGAAATAAGTTGATGAATGGGTCCTTGAATCAAATGGGATTTTCTCAAACTTCATGTACCTGTAAACACTGCAAGCATGGGTGTATATACTGGTTCATAATTGGAGGATGTGAAGGTGCATTGCGTAGCATTGCTTTCATTCATGAATCCATTGCAAAGCTTCATCTATCGTCACCAGATACCCATGGTATCTTCCTTGTCCTTCAAGAGCCTCTTCACAACCAACAGCGTGTCCACACACAAACAAATTTATCCCGAAACTCTATAATGAAACGTTGTATAAAGAATCATCTTATAAATTTCAGAGTGTCCACACACAAGAAACGTTGTATAAATAATCATTGTATAAATTCCTGGATACCCACACACAGAACACCTTCCGTGATTAGGCGTGATTCTTTATTGAGTTCTAGTTCGAAACGATGCCCAAACCTGCGTTTCGTTATACGACGTATCGTTAGTGAGCGTCCACACACAATTTCATTGTAAAACTATCGCGAAACTGTATAACTATCCCGAAACGGTATAACTAATCATGCCTAATCACGTAAAATGTTGTGTGTGGACAGGGGTCAAGCAGCCCAAGCAACAAGCACCCTAATATCTTAGATATTTGATCAGAGGAAGGTTCATTTAATAGTGGGGCAATGGTTTGTAATCAGAAGCTTAGAGCCATTGCTTGTTGTAGATCCATGTTGTGAACTGTCAAGTGTGTGTGTGCCATGTGACACATTGTATTATACCATGAGATAGATAAAACAAAGGCTTCAAGATTGTCTACCGTTTCCCTTGCAATATTAATCTATACCGGTGTTAGGGTTGTCATGGAGCTAATCAGGACTTGAAATGGGCAATTTTGCAAAGCAAGCTGAAACGTACATTTTTATTGAATTTTGCAAATGGTCAATTTTGCAATGCACTCCTGTTTAAAGATAAAGACCAGTTATGGTCATGCGATTGCATTGTAAAAGAAACGTTGTGGAATTATCAAAATGATAAGAAATTTGGTCCAGTCTTGGTAAAGTTACAGCACTGTACACAGAAAGGTGTATATGGGAGTATGCACACGTGCGCAACACATGCGTTTATCTCTCACACACCAATAGATAAACTAATTTACCAAATATATCAATTAGTAGGCGGTTTCCCGGTAAATTTTTTATCATCATGTATGTCAAAACATATTCTTTCACATGATTGGTAATAAGAGCTTCCATTTCATTTTTTGAAATTGGGGCGTTTCCAATATTGGTCTTTACCTTTAAAGGTTTCTGAAACTTACATTTCATTGGATTTCCAAGGTAGAAAATTCCCTGGCCCTGTGGTACAGGTTCAACTGTCCATACATAAAGGATACCCTTTTCTTTGTCTTCTTTTTATCCCTTCAGATTACCAATATATATTACATATTTTCTTAACCCTGCTAATGCAATAGATGGTTTAAGCTGCCCAAATTTCATTTGTGCATCCATCATTTTTTTACACGGTAAAGCTCGCCTAGCTGTCTTCCTGAAATTGTATATACAGTCAATGAATTTAAAGTAAGATATTACTCAACTTTGTTTGTTGGTGTGTCAAGACAAATTAAAAAAGGGAACCTTTTTCAATATTTTGTCTCCAGAAATCACATCTGTGAAACCTGTTTCGTTATTGTGATGATAACCATATGGGCCAATAGCTTGATGTTGGCCTATGATCTATTTTAGGCCATTTTTATTGGTCTTAAAATCTTTTTAAGAGAGTTTCTGTGGAATTTTCCTTCAGTATGGTTGTTGATTTGTTTTCAATATCTGCCCCCCCCTCCCATCGTCATCAGGTGAGGTGTAGGTCACAGAAGTTCATCGATCTCCCTATAGCAATAGATTAAGCACTAATCCTACTCTAAAGTCATTAATCTCACAATGCTTCACCAGTTCAGACTTCTTTTTTGGGATATTCTCTTTACCCCTCTCTTTCCCCCTCTCTCACTTTCTCTCCCTCTCTCACTTTCTCTCCCTCTCTCACTTTCTCTCCCTCTCTCACTTTCTCTCCTATTCTCTCTCCATCTCTCTCTTGCATAAGCGCAGATTTGCTTTTGTTTCCTTTTGTTTTTTAATGTAAATCTTTTGGAGATGGAATTGAGCGGATTAGGGGATGCCTGGAAGCACATTGGCATGTTCATCTGTCACTACATGATTATACCCTTGGGCTCAGCCTGGGTTCTAGAGACATGAGCATCTTAAAGGGAAGCAGTCAGCATGTGTGAAGAATCATGCTGTGTGCTCGCTCTCCAGTTTCTACAGTTGCTTCTGTGGGCCTTTCCTCATCAGCTCGAGATTGCCAACTAATCGCTATTTTAACTACCCGATCATCAGCCCGCAGTTGCAATTAGCGGGATATTTGGTCGTGAAAATATCCTGAGAAATCTCAGTCTCTAGTCTTGTTTCCATAATATCCCGCTATTTGGGAAATAGCTGGCTAATTTGCGCCCGTCTGAGCGAGTTTGAGTATTCGTTTGGTGACAACGCAATTTCGAGCTTCGGATAATTTGTGGTGGTGGTGGTGGTGGTTATTTTACCTGACTGCTAAGAAACATGCTTGTTAGTAAGCAACCAGACGGCCGACGGCTTTAGATCCTCTCCGAAGGACCTGGTAATCAGGATTAATGCCTAACCAAAGGGCACTAGCGCATCGACTTGGTTTCGAGCCCAGGTCACCGGATTACAAGACCACTGCTCTACCGACTGAGCTTATGTCCCGAGTCTGAAAATAGCAGGTTATTTGGCAAACTCGAGCTGATGATGACAGGCCTTCTGTATTTAATTTTCACCCGATACCATAAGGGGTTTAATAGAATAATAGAAGCATAGTCATGAAAGTATCCATGATTTGCTTTGGGGAATTAAGGGATCAGGGTAAGAATTGAACACCTGTAAAATTGTAATTTGAACTCTGTGCCACTGCTTGAGCACATTTTTTCTTGTGAGTGCCCAAATTTGATTTATCAAATTTTAGTTATGAAACAATTGTGGTATGTTCTTTTGTGACATCACAGTCACAGTCAAGCTACCCTGTTGCCAAGTTAAGTTTCAAATTTCTACATCTCAGGCAGATGCTCTTCGCAATAAGAAATAGGGCCCTTTTTACTTGTTATTCTACGATTCTCAAAAATTACTAGTTTCATTGACTTGTACTATCACTTCCAGTATATATAGGTTTCTCTGTTTCATCTGTTCTTTCATAAAGCATCTTCTTTTTTTTTCCAGTGGTGTAAATGGTATTAATGGTGTTTAGCTGTGTAAATGGTCTGTTATGGGTAAATAGTCAATTTATTAAAGATGAAGTCGAGTTCTGGTCATGCGATTGCATTGGGAAAGAAACGTTGTGGAATCCACCAGAAAAGGTTGATCATCTAGCCATAAACGTACAACAAACGTTTATGATCTAGCATATAAGAATTTGTGTGTATTGCAAGGTTCTGGAATCATCAAAATGATAAGAAATTTGGCCAAGTCTTGGTAAAGTTACAAACACTGTACACAGAAAGATATATATGGGACTACACGAACACGTGGCATAAAAATCCTACCCTGGATTTTTACGATGTTACATGGCATATTTAGAATATGAAGGCATTTGAAGAGCCATGCTTTTCTTATCTGATGTTCTTCCACACTTGCATAATAAGAATGATAACGCTCACAAATTATTTTTCACCTCTTCCCAGAACTCAACCTTCTCTTTATATTACAAAACTGATATAGCCTTTTAAAAGATACAGTAGCTGTCAGTAAGCACAGCAAATCCTGCCATTAATTCCGTTTTGATTGCCTTGTGCTAGAATGGAATTAAAGGAAGAAGCAATGTAGCTATTTCAAGGATATTTCAAATGTGCCTCTGGATTTGTAGTTCCTCCATCTATGATCTTGGTAACGAAGTCTAGTCATGAGTTCCTCTTTCAAGCGAGGAGCTAGGATCTATCCAAAATGAGCTCATTGCACCCTCCACCTGTTGTGCTAATTCAGCTTTGTTGCTAGATGATCTGCCAAAGTGACACTTTGGCTTCGCAACGACGGGAGCAGTCATTCCCCCTCACGTGAAATGATTAGCTGTAGCATGATTGTTGCAGGCACATGCAAGGGGTGAACGATCGCTAGCTTTTAAGGCTTACGCTCATCGGATTTTGCCGCTAAATCTCAGGAAATATCTGTATACTTGCACTGATCGAAATTATCTGCAGCCTGTTTTCGATAGAGCAAATGAATGACTGTGCATTCATCTGTAGGTTGTTACAATATCTCAACTTTTCTAATCTCTTTTTACAGTTATTGGGAAAAAATGGTTTGAGCAAGTTCTGTTGAATTATCTTCTCATCCGTTTTCAATTAGGTTATGACAAATTCTACTGTAACTCCACCCATCTCATTGCATTACATTGATTGAAACAGATTTATTCTCAACAGTGCAATACTATTATACTATTATAGTAAGATATGCACCAAGTTTGACAATGCATGCAATATCTTGGAATTGTTCTAATGAAAGGCATTGATAAGGAGTCATTTTAAGATCCCCAGTGCTTTCAGATGTGATGAACTTTTCACCTCTTAGAATATTAAAGCAGTTTTACAATCAAGAAATTCAGTGTGCAAGGACCTGCCTCAGTAGAGTTCATGAACTTGAAGAGTGTAGTGTAATTGACAGCTTTTCACTAGACTTGCTAGAAATGAACGGGTATTCTCAAAGCAAAAATTCCCTCAGATCTAATTAGATCTTGGTAAGCTTAGCTAAAGACACAATTATACACTCTAAATCGCTACCACGAAATGGGAGATAAAAGGCATTGTATCATTGTATATGAGTTAGGCAAACAAAAATGGACTCCAGTCATCTTCTAAAGATCTAGACGTATTGAATTGGCCTCTCTGTCTCTTCAAAGTCTTGGCTGTATCTTCTTTATCTCTTGTTTTCTTCATTCCTGTCAAGTTTGTGAACTTTCAAACTCTTTGCTGTCATTATTCTCAAGTTTATCTGTTTCATTTTCTCTCACCTGTTTTTTTTTTTTTTTTACTTGTTCCTTTTTTCCCCCTTCTATTTTTATGGATGATTTTCTGTTCCTAAGCTTCTCTTTTTGTCTCTGACCATGATTTCCCTCCTCTATGCCTTTATTTCACTCTGATATCTCTGGCATTTTGTTTTGTTTTTCCTTTCTATTTAGCTTCATATCTCTCTGCATATGTTTGTCTGTCTGTCTGTCTGTCTCTCTCTCTCTCTGTCTATCTCTTTTTCTTGTCCCCATTTCCCACATTCTATGTATCCCTGCTTTCCTCTGTTAAGGATGTAGCACTCTACCCCCGCCCCCCCCTCTCTCTCTCTCTCTCTCTCTTATGTAAGCTCGAATTTGTTTGGTTTTGGTTTCCTTTCTTTCCCTTTTATTAACCTTCTTTCATTGCCTCTATCTTTCTCTTGTGAACTTTCCCTCAACTCTGTTGAAATCTTAGTTTGTCAGCATGCTCTCTCTCTCTCTCTCTCTCTCCATCGAATGTAATAGTGACATATCTTTCAACTGTCACTCCTCCCGATGCTTTCCAGATATGGTCAGAGCCAGAAGGGCGTTAACTCTCTGTATTCAAATCATATGACCTCATGTCCTTTTGGCTGTCAGCAGATGAGATCATCTTCTGTTTTCATCTGGGGCTCCTTCTTCTCATTTCATTCTAACAGTGAAAGAATGAAAGATGGCACTATCTGGGGAAGAAAACAAGGGTGAGGAAAAAAAGGGGTCCTTGTATTAAGTACGTTAGGCTTCTCAAACCATTGTGTTTGTCTCTTCACAATGGGCATTCTTTCCTACAGCCCTGGTACTTTTTATGTGGGTCTGCAAGTAGTAAACAAAGTACCAGTAATACAAATTTCAAAAAAGTTACCTACTGTCATTTAACTTGTACTAATTCATAGGCAGATATGATGTTATTCCCAAACAAGCCCCATTCCTCATTGCTCGTTTTATGCTTTTATGTATTTGTAAATTTTCTCATACATGAGACTTGAAAATGTCTTACTATTTTTTACCCTGGATCATACATTTAAAGCAACCCACTGCTGATAGAAATGTTGGAGCAAAACAAATTCTTTCCTGCTTTTTAAACTGTATATTATTAATCTATTGTTAAATTCTAGGAGAGGGGGATTCAAACTTTTAGAAAAATGTTATTCCTGTAGACAGTACTTGAGGTCAGTAGGTCATAAGTACATTGTCAACTTAAGATGAGTACATCTTCCCTGCTGTTGTGTTGTGTATTGATCTACTGTAAAATGGTTTGCAAAGAAGATTTGAAAGTTTTATGCCAAAATGTGAGACGTTTTAGTGTGCTAAAAATAGTAAACAGTTGTAAATCATCAACATTGTGTGACTCATACGTATGGCCCTGACTATCACAAAAAGTGTTATTGATCACCACTTCAATTAATCAATCAAAAACATAAAGAACATGTAACCACACCATTACCCTTATCTAAACCATAGACCTACCACCAAACCGAGCTTATAGTGGTCATACGATGCAATACCCTTATGCCCATATGGGACCAAACTGCTACAGGGCCACTTGAAGACTTACTAGAGTAAAATAGACATCAGACAGTAATCTCATAGACGGGATAATACTACATTGTAGCTGTTCGTTTTTTAAGATTAAGGTTTAGTCTATTTTTATCAAATTTGGCACAATTACCTGGAACATTGCCAGTTCTATAATACTGGCTAATCTCTATTTGTTATTAAAATGTGTGTATTGACCTCCTATTTTGATATATAATATGGTTATCGTGCAGAGAAGTGGTCAAAGGTTCGAATATGCTATACATGTTGAATTAGATCCCAAATTCAGTATATATGCTTGATTTTTGTTTAAAGCAAATTTCAATTATGTCATCGGAGAAAGCTAGAACCTCTTTCATATTGGACAATATGTACACAACTGCTTGAATGTTTTGAGAAAGCAGGCTTGACTTGATGGTTGAACTCTGAAAAAGTATGTTTTTCATATACATTTTCCAGAAAAGACTTGTTAAATTAGAGGTCACTTGATTGTGGACTTGAATCTACTCTAGAATTCGCTATAGAGTAGTGATTTGAATGACTTTTTTTCAGAATGCAATCTACTATCAGGAGTGTGACTGCCAATCGGAAATAAAGTGGTCCTCAAGAGTTTCCCATCATAGAGTGAATCTTACTCTGCTGTACATTTAGAAATTTAGGTTGTTGCTATGTCAGGCTACTTGAGGACAGCATAAGAAATTGAAAACATCAAGATATTTGTAACCTGTTGCCTACTCGAAGTTGCATTACAAATCAAATTAACTTTGATTCTGATCCCGATATATTTGATGTGCCCATGTGTTGGAATGCCATCGAATTCCATATTCCTTCGATTTGTTATTGAGTGGTGACAAATGGCTCACAATGGCAAGTATGTGTGTAGGTGTGAAGATTGTATACCCAAAGGTCCATGCCCTTACTCTCACCTTTTCCACTTTCAAAAACAGAAAAGAAATATCTTGGATTGCTCTTTTTTTGCCCCATAAACAGATTTTATTTCACCATATAATTTCTTTGAAATCGTGCTCTCGACATTCACGAGCAAGAAAACAAATTTGTTTTTCCGCTTTGAATTCTGTAAATATTTTTTTGCTTTTTCCCAAAGCCCTCAATTTGTGAAAGAGAAAGATTCAATCAATCTAGCTTTACCAATTAATTGTAGTATCAATGTTGTTTTTGCTCAGTAAACTGCTATTTTCTACTCAAAATTGGTTAAACTTTGACTGGAGCTCAGAGAGTTATTGAGGGCAAAAGTTCACTTTTAGGACATCTATTTTCACAAAATGTACACCATCTGCAATTTTTATGTTTCACCTTTAATATATATTTTCCCCTCAGAGCATTTAAACACTCCTTCTAACCACAGATCTAAAGCTATAAATGCAATTAATAATTCTGCAAGTCCTGAATGAAGGGAAAGAGAGAGAAAAAAACAATTTGAAACATGAATGACTCTCTGAACTTGTAGGACGGTAATGCACAAAAATTACTGTATTTTAAGGCTTTACAAACAAATATAAGTCCTTTAACCCTTACACTACTTGATATAGTGACCTTTCCGAGTTGTAACGATCCTCTGTTAATAAAAAAAATATATATATACATTTCCCTCAATCAGGATTGCCATGGTTTGAACCTTACAAAG
Source organism: Hemicentrotus pulcherrimus (assembly GCA_003118195.1). Taxonomy (NCBI): domain Eukaryota; kingdom Metazoa; phylum Echinodermata; class Echinoidea; order Camarodonta; family Strongylocentrotidae; genus Hemicentrotus; species Hemicentrotus pulcherrimus. The sequence goes on along the minus strand of BEXV01000083.1, from coordinate 118,995 downwards.
CACATGGACTTAAAGTGTTAAAAATGAGGAGAAAAAAAGAAGGGAATTTTCTTTTATGGTATAGATCCCAGAGAAAATTTGTGTCAAACCTTGTCCTGTCTATATCAGTAGACAACTGTAATCATTTTAATCATTGCTATAAATGACAATTAAGCAAGCCGTCTAAATCTAAAGATTTAAAGATTTTCTCTTACAAATAAATAGGCAGGTTTATTTCTTTAGGAGTGTTGTGTCACTGGTTTTTAAAATCGTTGCAACTATGTTACTATAATATAGGCCTTGTGTCAGTAGAAAGAGATGTATGAATAGGTATAGTGATGAAGGTTATTAATTGGTACTTTAGTTTGTCTCGCTTTAGTAAGAGGAGACACATGCATCTATTCATAAAGTAAATAATTCATAACATTATGTCCAACACTCTTCGAAAAAAGGACTCTGGGTAACATCCTAGAAAGACCTTGAGATGTATCAAGCCGAAGATTGACGATTGTCAGGGAAGATGAAGAGCTTTATAAATAGAGAATGTTTAATGTAGTCCTGAATGACCCTCCTTAAGGTCTGTCAATCCACATATAAATTGAAACCAAACCACTTTTGATTACACCTTTTTACCTTCGTCCCTCATCTCAGGGATTCATAATCATCTGCTTCTATCAAGACCTTCTATGCCTCATTCAAACTTAAAGAGAAGGTTGAGATCTTGAAAGAGGTAAAAAAAAAAAAAATTGCAAGTGTTGTCATCGTTATTATGCAAGTGTGGAAGACCATCCGTGTTCCCAGAAAAGCATGGCTCTTCAAACGCCTTAATATTTTAAGAATGGCATGTAACAGCATAAAAATCAGGAAAGATTTTTATGCCACTTGTTTGTGTAGTCTCATATATTTATATATTTCTGTGTACAGTGCTTGTTACTTTACCAAGACTGGGCCAAATTTCTTATCATTTTGATAATTCCAGAACCTTGCACTAGTACACACCAATACTTGTATGCTAGATGATCAACCTTTTCTGATCGATTCCACAACTTTTCTGGTTTAAACACATACCTAAAACTGGTTGAAACACATACCTAAAACATCTTTTAAATATATCTTTTGATACAAGTGGAACAATATGAGAACTTTCACTTTCCTAACTTATGCTTTACTTCCAAGCTAAGGCAATTTGGGAGGCTCTTTCTTCTTTAAAAGAGCATTTACACACTCCACTTTAGCTCTTAGTAGGGACATAACGCTATAATACTGTTTTGTTTGTTAAGGAACAATACTCAAGGATACTCATTCCAGTTCATAACAAGTAGATCAATACCATTTTAGTTCATTTATTGTGGTAAGAGTTATTGATCCTCTATATTTGAGTCGGTCTCATCTGGGACCAAAGTTAACTCTATCTTTATTCCTTGGTGATCTCTTTCTCTTCTCTCCCATCAATTTTTTTTAATTTGATTTTTGTAAAAGTATGTATCAGTTTGTGCAAACTCATTAAGTCAGGTCATCATTAAAAGAATTTGGCATCCACCCCCATCCAGTGGCCCCTCCCAACCCTTTAGGACACTGCTTTGCTAGGGCAAGGACTACCGGTATATGCCTGGCTGGAGAGAAGAAAGGCATGATCAATATAATTGAAGCAAGAGGGAGTGAAAAGAAGGGAGAGGAAGAGAGAGACTGTGCTCCTCAACTATGGATGATAAAACATTCATGTAGTTTCCGTGACATGACAACAAAGGGAATCATACGATGAGTTCAAGCGGGGGTCATCCGGCGCTTAATGGAAAAATCGAAAGGCTGGAACGTGCCGCGAATAGACTGGGGCTGGTTAAGTGGATGCGGAAACGTGATTTCTTCCGCTCTGCTGCAAGGACGAGATGCAGGCGATGCTATCCAAGGAGAGAAAGATGTTGCCAAGATGTTTTCTTCTTCATCCTCGTTCTCCTCCACACCTTGGAGAGATTAAGGATGGAAGAGAAGATAATGGTCCCTGGAATCTTATTAAAGGGTTCCAGGATATGTCTTGCTGCTTTAGACTTTTAAATGGGGTGCTATTAGATTCCATCGTACCTGTTTATAAAATGAATTGCTAAATATGTTCTGGTCATACAGAACCCCTGTCCATTTAATGAAAATGGAATGTACTGAAAATACAAGGGATGATAAATGAGTTGTTTTTCCTCAAGAGAGACAAGTTTTTTTCCAAATGCAGCCCTTCCTTCAGAGATTAGAATACAGAGTGAGGTAATGTTTCACAACTACCCCCCCCCCCCTCTATTTCAGAACCAGTTTACTACTAAACTGGCAGATTCCTGTACAGCCCTTTCATTAGCCAAGGTGTTTTTTATATTTAGGCCACTATTAATGTCGGCCAAATTACAAAATTGTGTGAAAAAAACGTTGCCAATTGAGCACCCCCTTCATTAATTGTGCAATTCTTCAGTAGTTCCTTTTCTCCTTCAAAGATCTCTTTAATATAAATGACAACTAACTGGCAAGGTGATATAGGTTGAATTTCAATACCTGTTCTATTGCTTCATTACTATAGACGCCCTCTTTACATTTCAATTAAAAATACATTATTCATGTCATGTTGGGCATGTAATAACATTTCATCACAATTGTCCTTTCCAGGCAATGTCTCGAGAAAGTGCAGCTTCACAAATTTGTATTCTTTTGGGCCTGTGTAGTTTTCAGAGAGTAGATCGAGTCTCAAATAATTCAGCTTGTCCTAGGTTGCGTTTATCGACCAAATTTTTCAGCTAGAATCGGGTTTCTTAAACGCCTTTCAGGCAAATTTAGAAGGTGATAAACGCAAAGCCTTTTTTAAGGGGCTTTAGATATGGGCAAATCTAAAGACGCAAAAAGGTGTGTTTTGAATGTGACATACAGCCAGAATCACGTTTCTGAGAGATCGATAAACGCAAAGCTGTTTTGAACCTCACATACAAATAGGAATTCCCAGGCTAGTTTCCTGTTCAGAGAAATAGCGCTGAGCACCTGCGAAGAGACAAGGCCTTTATTGTGAAACGTGAAGAGTGGATAAACGCGACATCCCGCAAATCACGGTCCTGTTGTGGGGTATGATAGTGGGGTACGATATGTACATATCTAGTTGCAAGCAGGGATAAACGCTCCCATAGATATTTCTGCTGTATTCATGCAATGACTTTATGTAATGAAAGGTATCCTTATAGTTTTATTTATTATTTGAACACATCAAGACCTTGAAATCATAGCATTCCTTTTAAGAAGTGATTGACACGTGGCAGTGCCAAACCAACACCTAGTATGGAGCATTTTTCGCTTCTCTTTTGAGCTGTCAAGAGACGACTCAAAAAGATTCTCGCCTCTCAAGGCAGTACTTTGCACCCAGAAACGATCTTTGAAGAAATAAGAATGTTTCAGTCGCATCAGTACACAGGTATGGTGTCACAATATTGAACTTTTGGTGACCTGTCGACAATAGCATCATGCGAACAATGGCTAATATTCTGCAGGGCAATATGATGATCAAAATCTCATTCCCCTTACAATATTATACATGAATGCATTGGAGTGACAAATATCACGCATTGATCTCAAGTATTAAATTTATCATTCGCTGCCCTCCCCTTAATGATTAAAGTCTTTTCAATCATTGTTTGGGCGATCATTACTCCTTGCTTGGCTCATTTTTCATTTCATTACTGACAGTGACGGTATGGAGCTTGGCAGGAATACTGTTAAGATGCATTGTACACAATAGAATAACGCTCTTTGTATTACTGCTTAGTATTTAACTTACTTGTGATCATGTGCAATCTTTGTTACTTAAATCTTTGATAAGTGCGGCTATGAATAAAGTCCCTTGCTCTAAACATGGTCCATACTCCCTACCTCACCTTTGTCAGAGCTAGCAAAATAAAAGAAAAGCGAAAGAGATTATGATTCTTTTTTTCTTTTTCTTTTTTTTTTTTTTGGGGGGGGGGGGGGGGGGGCTTTGGTGTGACCTAAAGGTAGTATCTGAAAGGATGCGTCCCTAGATATTAGGCAATTAAAAAATACATGTTTAGCGTCCCCGCCTGCTTTCTTTTTGGGGGCTTCCTCCTTTTTTCTTTTAAAAATTTTTTTATAGAAAAAAAAAAACGTGAAAAACACTTCTAAAATAGATTTATTTCTGATTTTTGTTTTTAAATCAAAAAATGCCGGCGATATCTTGAAAAAATAGCCCGACTCTCAGGGAAAATGTACCGAGCGGCCATTTTGACCTTATTGTCTCGACACTACCAACATATACATGTATGTTCCAAAAGTAAAACATTCTTTTCATAGTTTGCTGTGAACGGATAAAATGAACAGAGAGAAAATTCAATTTATCAAACTTGGGATGTCATCTGTTGTGTCTTTTGATTGATCTATAATTCCTCTCTTGCTGTGTAATGTACAGCGATAAAATGATAGATGTAATTAGATAATTGTATTTGAAGTGATTTTGATTAAGGTGAAGAAATGACAATGCGTTTGTGATGACTCACTTGAAATAACCAGTGATCTCAATGATTATTATCCACGGAGAGCCAGAAGGGCATGATACTGTTACTCCTATACTTTTAAAAAGCTGCATTTACACTGCAAGCAAAACCCATTGGTTTCCTCACATTCCGAAGAAGTTGCCAGGCAACTACCTATAACACACCAACAAAACATAATCAAGAAGAAAGTTTTTTTGTTAAAGTGACCAGCCGAAACTCCACTGGTTTTTGCAGTGTAAGTGTAAATGCTCATGCTTCAAAACACCTGTGAACCAGGGAAAAAAATATTTAAATCATTTTGGGGGCTCCTTTTCAAGCTCGCTTGCATGAAAATAACACTTTTCAATTTTTTTTGCATTGAACTCTATGCAAATTTTAGTGGGCTCTTTTATGAATTTCGGGGGCTCTTTTGGGCATTTCGGGGGCTAATTTCCCTCAAGCCCCCAGAGTATTTTTCCCATGCTGTGAACTGGTCTGGTTTTCAGTCACCTAACTCTCCTTGCTTCCATGCTAAACACATGCGGAGCAGCGACAAATGGCGCATGCGCTCATGAATCTCACCAAAACAAATAGAATTAGCAATCATTGACGGTTTTAATGGGTCTTTCCTGTAGTGTCATGGTATAGTTTACAAAATTGATGGTTTTTTTGCAATGTGAATGGGCCTATCTAGAGGTACCGGTAATGTCTTTCTGGCTGTCAACGGATGACATCTGAGTCGCCCTCGGGATCAGAGGATTGGTGAATTAAAATTTTGATTGGAGAGCAAAAGTATGATTGATGATGGTCGGGAGAAGAAAGAAAAGAGCTAAGCTGCTTTTTAAGGACCTAAACGATGGGGCTGTGTGCTGAACTGTTTCTAATTGCACTTTGTGAGTTATATCCCAGGGCTGTATGTGACGTAAGCGATGGGTCATGTTAAGGACAATTTTTGTTATGGCTCCATGCACAGGGATCTATTATAAAGCAAAGGTAATAACATTTACTGATGCAGAGCTGATATGCAGTGGCGATGTTCTCAAATTGTCATGTTTGTATCTGTTTCTAAAATAAGGAATCCGTTCTGCTCTTAATTTACCTCTCTGTTTGGTGCTTCAATAATTCTTTTAACTGCTATTATATATGCTTCAGTAACTCCATACACGAACAAAAATAAGTTGCATTCCTTTCTGTCAGGAGTTGTTGTTTGGTCATTTACCCCTTTGTTACACCTGGGTGAAGAGATACAAATGCAGATTAAATGATGTAAGCAGAGAACAAGATTATTGTGTTGCATAAATGTATATTATAACATGATTGCACTGAGGAAGAGTATAATGCCTGCTGAGATTCAGAAGGATGTTACATCATACACTTTTACACAGAGTTAACACCCTTCTGTCTCTCAACACGCCCATGACTTCTTGCATATATATATGAAACCTAGTTGGTTTAACATTTTCTCTTGCAACATTTGCTCCAGGCTCTATATGGTCATAGATAGAGGATTAGGGCTAGGGTTGCATGTTTTTTTTTGGATTAAGGGTGGTTAGGGTTAGGTTAAGGTTTAGTGTTTGGTCCATGAATTTACACAATGAAGGTAGTCTAAGAAATTGAACGCGGAGCAATTTTTGCCGGAGCATGTGCCATACAACCCCAACCTAGTGTGATCATTTGTCAAATTGCTCCAACTATCTCTATGAGATGACTTGAGTTGTCATGGTAACATGTCCACAATGAAAGTAACACTGTGTTTCTCCTATTTTTCAAATTTCTCCCATTCAGTCGTCCTGAGACTTCTTTCTTGTGGATCATGTCCCCCTGGAAATCCCTCAAGTACATCATCTGGCACAACTACAAATGGTACATCATTGGATTCCTTCTCCTGCTCCTTCTTGTAGCCTTCATCGTCCTCATTATCTACAATGTTCCTGGAGCCGGGGTCCAAAGACTCTTTGGTAATATATAATCTGCTAGGGTTGCCGACCTCCAATGACCTCTGTAGGGTAATGGACTTGACTCTGGTCTGTACCTTTGTAGAGAGAGAGAGATATAGATTGGGGGTTGTCAAGCCAAGCACGGATCAACAGCATTCTCTGAATGAGATGCTCCACAGTATCTAGCCATGCTAGCATGGTCGAGGCCCAACTATTCATCGAAAGGGGCATGTGGCCTTTCGGGAAGGGGATAGAAGCAAAATGAAAAAGTTAGGATGAGGACGATAGTCCAGCCATGGTGTCAAGAGTCATAGACTAGGTAACACTCTAATGATGTCTAATGGTGGTGTGGTCTGCAATCACCCACAGGAATGTTTCACAAAACAGTCATATAGGTGAAACAACATGTTCTTTAAAGCTGAACTTCCAATGTTTTGATATGAGAGAAAAAGAATGTTACAAATTCCATATGCCTTTTACCAAAAATCTATCAACCATATCTGTGCCTGTCACAATTTTGAATCAATTACTGAATTCTTTTCATATTATTATTATTATAGGATGTGATTGAACATGCCTCCTGGATGTACTTACTTTACCCCCCCCCCCC
>BEXV01000083.1:100106-111953 GCA_003118195.1 Hemicentrotus pulcherrimus | reverse complement strand
CTGTGATGTGACCAAACATTGGGGTAATTTATCAAAATACCCCCAAAATGTTTAGAACCATATTCCCCACTCATGTTCTTTCTGTTTCCTTATCTTAAAGATTATAAAATGGTAATTTGAAAGCTTTATAGCTCTAAATCTGTATTTGTAGAAAAAAATTAATCATGATATTATCCAATTTGCTCTTAAGTACTTAGTTTTGTCTTGATACAACCACAAAAGAATGAGAAAGCAATGACCTTATTTATATATATTTTGAACGGTAAAATCATGTAATTTTCACTTTTTCCATAGAAGGGAATCGTTAATGAGAATATGAATTGATTATTAAATTGTAGGGGAGAATTACTTTAAGTAATATGAATTTCCAATGTAATTTGTATTAATATATTCAGAAAATGTTTTTGTTTCACAAGAGAATGCTGTTACAGATGAATGAATCATGTATTACAAGTTAGGTCTACAAAATAAAAATGTAACACAAAAGCTGATGATTTGCGTAGCTTACGCAACCAGTATAAGATGTGTATGTTGTGTAGATATGATGTATCATGTGTTTTTTTTTATATGTTTGTCTTATTCACTTTATATGTTTGTCTTATTATCTTTATATGTATGTCTTATACACTTTTGTTTCATATTATTTCACTTTATTCATCATGGCATTTACAAGGTAGTCAAGTAGCATTCTTCCAAGGAATGTTGTATGTTGCAATGGAAGACAATTCCTTAAACCCCATTACAACATAGTATAGTATAGTTTATAGAATCTATTTTATTTTAAAGTGTTTTTTGGTAACAAAAACTGAACAAAGAATATATATTTTGGTACTTGAGAAATGAGCCTAATCATGAATTCAGCAAAGATGTGTAACATGCGGTGTCTTCTTGAGTTTGAGGTTGTAGCATTTATTTAGAAAAGTCTATAAATACTTTGAAGCACAATGCAGTAGAATATGTCGATTAAATTGATATAAATGTATGAATGTATGAAACAATACAATGATAATTATCTACTAAAAGTGACAAGTATATATCACTTTCTTTGTCATGAATTTATGATAAACTTCTTCCATGAATAATCATGCCTTGATTGAATATCATGCCTTAAATGTTGAACTAATGATACGAAACTGATTACATGAATTGAAAATATATATTTCTATAACAATTATCCATGTGAAAGACACAAACATCTTGCTAATTGACCACAAAATGATTTTTTATTTTCCAAGTTGGAAAATAATGCTGGATGAATCAACAAGAAGTATGAAGTATAAGATGTTTTTTCCTTTGGTAGCTAATGCGTAATAATCATGGAACTAATTTAAAGTCAATCATGAATTAAAGTAACCAAACACTGACCAATTACATTAAAATGTTTCAAATTATTCTCATTATATCAAAGCTGTTCGATACATAGATGTACAATGTAGTGATTTGGGAATGCAATGAATCATGAATGATACTGCACACTATCAGCTTTCATTTTCTACTTTAATGAATTGAATTGGATGAATATGTCAACTTATTGATTCCTTCGGGGTGCCTAGAGGTAGTATGGAACGGGTATTTTCACTGTCTCTCGCTTTCTTATCATACATTGTATGTAGATCACTCTTTTTGCTCAAATTAAATTCCAAGAGTGGGAACAACAATTGGTTCAAAGTCTGAAGTTTTGTTAGTTTGATATGTGGTTTACATTGAAATGGGAATTATGTTGGTCGACTGGAAGTGAATTTGTAGGAGAGTTGAAAGATACCAATTCATGTATGAGCTAAACTAATTAAGGTATTTTAGGCAACAGATACATGGAAAATAGATAGAGAGAATAGTTTGTGTGTGTGCAAGTGTGTGAGCACGCGTGTGTGTGTGTGGATGAGGGGGGAGGTGATGATTGTGTATTTAAAATGTTAAATTTGGAGTCATATCATAAAAACCTATTAATTGATCTGGGCATCTACCATTTCATTGGGCTAAGGATACTAACCCTCCAATGGGCTTAGGTTACCAATCTCGAGTCCAAGTGAGCAGCCTTTACATGTATCTCGTTTGAATTATGGAGCATTCCAAGAACTTCAGGGTTCCACGTAAACCTTCAAAGGGAATGAAACTCAAAATGTAGACTGCTTGTAGGGGAAATATAATTATTTATCTTATTATCTTTGGTACAGGATATGAAGTCAGGTTTACTGAGAAACTGTGACAACATAACACATTATTGGTAGACGAGTGTTAATCTAAAGTGATAGTACACCTGCCATTAACAATAAGGTATGTACTTAAAGGTAAAGACCAGTATTGGAAACGCCCCAATTTCAAAAAATGAAATGGAAGCTCTCATTTTCAATTATGTGAAAGAATATGTTTTGACTAATACATGATGATAACAAATTTGCTGGGAAACCGCCTACTAATTCATATATTTGGTAAATTTGTTTCTCTCATGGTCTGTGAGAGAAATAAGGTAGTCCCATATACATCTTTCTGTGTTTAGTGCTTGTAAATTTACGAAGAATGGGCCAAATTTCTTATCATTTTGATGATTCCAGAACCTTGCAGATGCTAGATGCTAGATGATCAACCTTTTCTGATCGATCCCACAACGTTTCTTTCACAATGCATTCGCATGACCATAACTGGTCTTTACCTTTAATAATTCCCCACATAGAATATGCAATTCCCCTTTCATATCTAGTTTACTGCACTTCCTTTTAAAGCCATGGTGATTGTTGGTTTGCAAAGAAAAGCTTTTATCTATCGTTTGTTATTCTTTTATTCTTCAATTTCATATTTCCTCATTTCTATTTCGCTAGCTTTCTTTAACCCAACCCCATTTTTTTGTCTCCGTTTCTGTCTGTGTCTTTCTCACTATCTCTCACTCTCTCTTTCTCTCTCTCACTCTCTCTCTCCCCCCTCTCTCTCTCTCTCTCTCTCTCACCCTCCTCTATCCCTCTCTTCTTTTCCTTCATCTCAAGCCCTATTATCGATTTGAACTACATGCATAAGATAATACACAGACACACAGTTTTCTCTTACAGCTGTTAATACGCATAAATATTTTTACTGAGTAAAAATGATAGAAATATATGGTACATGGATGTCAAAACAACTGTCCAAAATATACAGAAGTATATATAATAATGATAATGATTTGATTAGATAATACCAATTACAATAATTATAGTAATAATAATACCTCTATCTGAAGAAAAAAAAATCACCAACAGCGATGTTAGCCCATGATGTAGAAAACTTCAAGGGTTACGCCTTTTTTCTTAAGAGTAAAGCTCAATCCCAAATGGTCAACATGATTGTATAACTACAAACAGGTTTTGAATAGATATATAATAACATTTCACAAAAACAATTTCATATCATTGTACTTTAAACTTCAAAAAGATCTGTTTACTCTAATCTAAATATCACTGTATACAGAAGTGCATTGAGGAAACTTGGTACTTAAAGGGTTTAGCAAATTGCCTAATTTGTTCTCTCTCTCAAGCCAATTACAAAGCTACCTGGTAAAGTATGGGGTGCGAAATGGATAGGGAGGCTTAAGATGATCAAACGAAAACCTTTGCTATTTCTATTATTGTAACGTATGGCATATCTGCGAACATGCCTTTTTAGTAGGGGTTCTAATTATACTTTTCTACAACAAATGAACATTTGGGAGTAGATATAAACACATCATTTTCAATATATTTGGCACTTTTTCTTGCATTTCATTTCCATCACACACTGTCAAGGAAAAAATGCATTTATCTAGCAACACTTGACAGTCAAATCTCATTAAAATATCAAGGTACAACAACAATTCAGTTTTCAGAGCAAGAACCAGTTCTACATCTAAGATTTTAGCACAAAAAAAGTGTGCGTAGTAGGTTAGAATACTTTGACTTAAAACTAAAATTGACTTGTTGATTGTTAGATTTTTCAGCAGAAATAAAATACCTTAAATCAAATTAAAAACCAGGGAAGGGTTGTAAAGGGGGAAAGCACACATGCGCATGAAAATGATCCCTGTATCAAAAATATGCCTCGGTTAAAAACAACACTACACACTTGTTAAATACTGCTAAGATCATACAAAGTTTTCAAATACATCAAATTTTTTTCCTCCATCCTTGGCTCCGTCTCAAAAAAATTCTCGATAAAATCTGGTACAAAAGATTGACATCTCAAAGTTACACACCTTGTTTGGAATAAGGTCACTTTTAAATGTCATCCACAAGGAGCGAATCCACTGCTCTAACATTCTGTGGCGAGGCATCTTTTTGCACAATGCAGTATTATTTGGACTTCTATCTGTGCTTATCCAGAGCTTTGATGCCCAGTTTTGCATGCATTGCAACGAACTACAGAGCCTGTGGAAACGCCTCCTTTATCATGACCCACACACAAGAGGATTTAGTTAGTCACCTATATCCTTTGTCAAATCTTTCTGATATATATACACAGTTGCACTTAGTGTCAAAAATTTGATATCCAAATTAAAAAACAAAAATACGAAAAGATTCCATCGAAATCATTAATTAGAACTAAATACTGTTGTTGTGGTTATTTTTTGCAATATGTGATGTGGAAGTAGCAACGTTCCTGTCGTTATGAAATATTTTTGAACAATGTTTTTATATCATAAAATGTTGCCAATTTAAGGAGCTTAAATAAATTGACTTTATACTTTGAAATTCTCTGTGATGTGCAGACTTCTGCAGACTTTAAAATTCCATATCGCGAGATGAATATCTTAACAATATTTGAGCCTATAATTAAATATTTAACACAGGAATTAATATTGTTAAGATAATGTCACTTTTTTCCCCCTCAATATTTTATCAGCATATCCCTGTTTTTATTTTAGCATAGAATGAATGATACATCATATTTTTGCTTGATGTCAATTGTTGTAAGAATTAAATACTTTTGAATACTTCTTCAAGCATTTTAGGAATTAGCAATGACACATTGGACATCCAAAGTATTATGTGCACATTGTTCATATGCACCAGCCAAAATAGATGCTGAAAAGTTTATTTCAAATCGATTTTTTGGACATAAACTTGGAAAGAAAGTAGAATATTTTCTATTCACTCCTCCATCTTCCCTTCTATACAAAATCAATATAGCCACTAACAATACCCGTTTTGTCTGAAAACATTGATCATCCGTTCATGTAAATGTAACAATACAAACTTTCTTTATAAAAAAATGTTCTTTTGGCAATACTGTACATATATAAATACATCAATTTTACTGTTACGAATAAGACAAAAACAAAGACATTGTAAATGCAATTCTTTCGAGCTTTTGAATCATGAAGCTCGAATAAGACCAGCATTTAGAAACACATGGTTTGAAAGTACATTAACATAGCCTCAAGACAAGACCTTGGTATATTTTTTTTTCACAGTCTGACACAAACCCAGATTCACATTCTTCCTTTTAAATCAATCCAAAGAAAATTGTAGATTCCAATGTTATGTCATTATTGGTAACCATCACATCTCACTATCCAGCCTATAGTAAAGCAGTACTGAGTGCCAGTATGTATTACGTTCAAGCCATACCATGCCGCAAAAGGTAACAATGTTTGCGTATTTCACTTTTAAACAAAAAAATTAAAACACTTTTCTAGAAATGAGGGCAACATTTTTAACTCAAAGAACACCTTGCAGATAACACTCTCATGAAATTCTATTCTTGCATTTGACTCAAAAACAACAAAAGCAATTAAGAAAAAATAAGTGATCAATAAATACGATGTATAGCTGAATATCCTTAAGCTGCTTTTTCTGCTCACCTTAAACTCAAAAAGAGTCCAGTATTTCTCGAAAAGATAAAAAATACAATCTTGCTATGTATACCATAAGTAGATTAATTGCAAACCAACATATAGTTCCTCAAAGAAACTTTCAAGAGTATCAGACAGTCTTTTGTCAAGTACAGATCGGTTATTCATCAATAAAAATATCTGCCTATCAAATAAAAAGTAATACACTTTGGAAAGACATTGAAGACAAGACGTGATATTTACAGTGTTACAATTTGATAAAATATGAATAATAAGATGTCATTGTCTTCACAAAACTGCCTGAAATGAATACAAATAGAATTGATAAACCTACCAGTGAAAAGAGTCATGAAAATGGAATACATTCAGAAGGCAATATATATAAATATATATATATTGATTAAGATGTATACATAATTTTATACATATATATTCCATACCATCTTTACGTCACTGCACTATTGAGTAGGTTTTGAATAGCATACACCAAAGGCATTTATTTTTAGCATAACGACAGCTTTTTGCTTGAAATACATGTCAATGAATGTAGAATGCTTTGCTGGCAGTTGGTTGAAATCAAGGATAAATTCTATTGTTGATTCAGTTTCTTCGTGACCGCTGTCCAGATGCATTCATAATGCAATGCCACAGTGCAAGGTTATGATTCACACTCTCATCGCGTGCCGAGTCAATCAATTCAATCCACTGGAACAGAGCATGATCATCCCTTCATGTCAAAAGAATACACTGCAGTAGACCTTTGTGCGTGTAAATGTCCAGCTACCTGTGTCTCTCAGAAGACAATGTCCGATTCTGATGTCTTCATGCTGCATGGCACGTTGTACTCCTCTGATGAACACCTTCCTCCGAATGACCCCTTGAGTCCTCACCCTGCTGCGGACATGTTGATGATTTCGAGGAGTAACAGACTTCGTTCTCATTTTGGTCCACCAGGATTTTTCGTGTGAACCGCGTCGGCATCCCGCACTTTGGTTTGGGCGATGGTATCCACGAGAATTTGATCTTGTCCACGTTTGGCGTTTCAAAGTCACAGGTACGTGCCAACTCGATGAGCAGGATACGCAACGTGAGAAGTGCAAAGTTCTGTCCGATGCAGCTGTGGGTGCCATGGCCAAAGACGGGCATGGAGAAGCGACCGGCTACTTTGTCCTCTTGGCGTTGAGGTGAGAATCTGTCGGGGTCAAAGTTTTTGGTGTCGGTGAAGGAATCTGATAAGTGGATGGTCTCTCGGATACTCCAGAACACTGTCCAACCTTTGGGAATCTGCTTGCCCTGTGGAATAGGAGAAAGAAAGGTTTAGGATACATTTGAAGGAGTTACCAAGAACGTACATTTATTTAGTTATCTATATACAATGAGGGTCATTTGTGCAACAGGCAGATCAATATAAGATCTGTCAAATTTGTTGCAAGATATCCTTTTAGATAGTTGTCTTTTGAGACTTACTATGCATGGATACCTTTGCCAAGACTAGAGACATCTCAATGATAAGTAACTGTAGTTTAAGTAAAGCTCTCTTCACAAAGGAAAAGAGTTTGAATATCTACCGCCCCTTGATACATTTCAGATCACTAATACAGGTAAATAACAAAGATTCATCAGCTATATTCATCTCAATGAGCTAGTGTTTCCAGGATTGGATGGATCAGTTGTTGAAGTTCAAGTGATCCCACTGGGTTGTATAACAGACGCTATGGCAACATTTGCTATGTGGTCAATTTCCTTACTTCCACCCTGCACCAACCACTATACCCAACTTTAAATCCTGTCTGTACTAGTGTGGGGGGATTAGACCACCCTGCAAGGTCACTGACAGGTGGTTATCTCAGCAAATTAGCTGTCAATTAACATAAGAAAAAAGGGATCATGGGGGACCAACAGGCACCGATTAGGCATCGTTTGCTAAATAGAGGGCGCAAGTAGCTGTAAATAGTGCAGTGGGGCTTTAAACCTTATCGCCAGAGCAAATGTGACAGCACCCTGATCTGACTTACATCTAACTCAAAGGTCTTGAGTGCAGTCCTGAAGGTGGCACCAATGGGCGGCACCATCCTCAAGCTCTCCTTGATTACCTGCATGACATAGCGACATTGTTTGATCTTGTTCAGGGTCAGAGGACTGTAGTCGGTCAGCAGGCCTTAGTCGTTGAGCTCCTCCCGAACCTTGGCTAGGACCGATGGCTTCTTAGCCAGATGGTACAGCATGGTGCTTGCTGCAGAACTCAGGGAAAGCATACCGCTCGTCAAGAATTCAATCTGAGGAGCAGGAAGGAATCAGAAAAGTAAGGAAAGTGAGGATTCTAGAAGGCCATTACAAACATATTTTGAATACATGTATTAAAGCCCCACTGTGCTAGTTTGGCCAGGAAGGATTAGACTTCCCTGCATGTTCACTGAAAGGTGGTTATCTTATCAAATTAGCTCTCGAACATAGACACGTTTGCTATATATAGGGCGAATGTAGCTGTAAGTAGTGCAGTGGGGCTTTAATGCAAAGATATAGTTCTGATAAAAATAATTTGTAAGCTTCCATTCATGTCCATCATAACAGCAATGTCATATGTGAAGAATTGCTCTTGATGTAGTAATATAAGCCAAAGAAGAATGATTTATAACAAATGGCAAAACATTGTACATTGTAAATCCATTTGAAAAAAACTTGAGATTTTTCTTTTTTCATGAAGACCATACACATTCTACATATTGAGAATTTATTCTGGAAATCGAAGACGAGACAAAACAGAATTAAAGCCCATATAAAACAAAGCACCTACACTATTTTCATAGTCCTATAAATGGTCATGATGAAATGAAAAATGCTCTTACTGTCTGATTCTTGATAGCTTCATACAGGCCCTCCTTGGAAGAACTGTCATCTGATTTATTCGCTAGATCGATCAGGATTCGCATGGCATCTTGAGTGTCTTCCTCTGGATCCAGATTAGCCTTCCTCGTCACGTTCTCGTCGATCTTCTGCTTGATGAAATCACGTGCCTGCAGTGCCTGGAGCGCCAACGGGTGAGGAGATGGAGAGAGAGAGAGAGAGGGAGAGAGAGAGAGAGAGATGGAGAGAAAGAGGGGGAGATTGGAGGGAGAGAGAGATATATTTATATATAGTTCTTAAAGAGATCAAGTATGTACATGCTTATGGACTGACCCAGTTGGGTAAAGAGGCACAGATCAAAACTGGTTGCTCTCTAAATCGTTTTTGTTTAAAGAGGTGGTTAGGAAGGAAGAAGTGACAATGCTATGGACTATTACATTTTGCCCCTATGGGGGGAATTTTTTTTATATTAGCTCGATATTACAGTCAAATCTGTCTACAAGGAACACCCGAGGGAAAAATAAGGGTCTTTAATCACATGTCATGTCAATTATGAAAAACTAAGAAGAAAGATCAAATTAGCTTTGTTGGCTCACCCTTCTAAATCTGGAGAAGGGCACATCGTAGGGGATGGTCATGATTCCTTTCATGATATCGTCAAACTTCTGACACAGCTCCGTCACGTCTTCATCGGTGTAGTGAAAGCCACAGAGCACATCAGCAGCGACGCGGAATGAAAGATGCCTCAAGACATTGGCGGCTAGCACCTCATCTGACTGGCACCACTTCTCAATGGCCATCCTGACTGGTTTCTGCAAGGAAGAATGGGTAGGGTTAGGGTTAGTTCGGTAGATAAGTCTCTCACTCTATAACCAAGAGATAGAGAGTGAAAACAGTGATATTTTCTGTTGTATCATGATCATAATTACTCAGTGTGGCTTCATTAGTGTGGCTTCATTAGTGTTAAAACTGCTATTACTTCCTACCCTGCTAATATCATTTCCCAAGAACTGCAAGTTTCCCATCTAATAAGCCTGGGTTGAGAGGCTGGGACAAAGGTAGTCGACACCTTGTCCCAGAATGTAAGCATAAATCTAGGATCAAACCTACAACCGCTTGTATGAGAATCACGCCAAGAGTCAGACTGCACATAAAAATCACCCCAGATTTACCTGGATTGGCAACAATTACAGGTCCCCCATCACAGCCAACAGAACTCTCTCTAAGGGGAAAGGGGATGGGGTGCACAATTCGGGGCCACGATATTTTCATTTTATACTTGATATCAGGGGATGGATTTGGCACTGTACTTGTGGACATACCTGAATCATGGAGACGTAACCGCTGAGAGCCGAATGCGAGAAAGCTGCAAACACCCTTTTCTTCATGAATGCATGTTCCTCTGCTTGTGCCATGGCTAGGGTATCCTCACCCAGGATAAGACGGGTCGAAGAAGGCCACTGAAGGAAAATAAAAAACAAAAGAAATGAAAGATTGAATAAAGAATATAATTAAACATTGGTATACAATAACAGGTCGAGAGGTGTCGTGGACTAGTTGAACTCCTTGTTTGCACTTTTGAGTCTCAACCTTGGTACTAATGCCATTTGGCAAGACACTGAACTACCCTTGCCACTCTCCACCCAGGTGAAGTACATGGCCGGTACCCGGTAGGAAGTTATTTATTTGAATGCATTCAGTGCCTAAGGACAGCTTGGCTGATGCCTGGGTCATAGCAATACCTTTTTGGCAATATTGAACATCCTCGTATTTTCATTATTCTCTACACTAGCAATAGATAATTTCACACTCTTTTCCCATAGGTTACATAGCATTATTACCACCACATTGGATACGTCCATGATTATATATATTCTTTATCTGGGAAAACTATGACAAAGTGTATCTCATTGAATATATTTACTCTTAAACAGATATACTCATTTAGATGTCTCCATTGATACTCTTATGGGATAGAAATTTAAAGAATTTTCATCAAAATATGGTCTAGTTTATTGTCACATATTGCTATGTTGGTAGAGGTAGTTGGGATTTATTTCCCTTTCTTTTTGCTTGGGTGAACGTCCTTTGAAAGTTTGAGTCAGTCATGCTGCCAAGCAGGGGGAGAAAGCTCAAATACAATTACTTTATCACATAGGGACTGATTGATTGGTCCTGGGGAGTAGGAGGTCTAACTCTAAAGCGAAGGGGAAATATGAGATGGCAATTATTGATAGTGAGATGGAGAGAGAGAAAGAGAGAATGAAGGAGTGATGTATATTCATTAGTCATGAACATGACGATGGTTATGTCATTATTATCATAAATAAAACATGGAGATAGAGAGGAGAGAGAGAGAGAGAGAGAGGAGAGGGGAAGAAGGAGAGGGAGGGTGAGAGAGAGAGAAAGAGAGATAGAAAGAGAGAGGGGGGCAAAGAAAGGGATATAGGACAAGGATGCATTGGAAGAAATATATACATACCTGGTAGATACAAATAAAAGGGTGACTGAGGAGAACAAAGTGGGGAAAATTACATGAAGGATGAGAGAATATGGAAAGAACGAGAAGAGGTGTAGAAAGGGAAAGATTGGCACATGGATGTTTAAAAGGAAAAAAGTAGGAAGAGAATGGAGAGGGAGAGAGGGGTAACATATAAAGGTAGAGAGAAAGTGAGTTGAAATGAAAGGGGAAAGTAAGTCAATATGAACAGCAATGCACAGGGTGAGGTACACATTCAGTTTTAGAGTGAAAAGTGTGTTCTTGCCAAAACTTTGATTGGATGAAAAGTGCAAATGTTATTTCTTATGATCGTTTAAAGGTCAACTCATTTATTTTCATGCTTTGAACTGCTGTGTTCAATCACAATACTGAAGCATATAAGTTGATAAAGCAAGGGTACTGAAATGTACTAATTTGTACAAATTAGGCCGTTTGGCGATTTCCCCGTTTCGGATTGTGGATCTACACTTTGCTAGCAACCACTTTCTATGGACTTTGTGAGCAATGGGGATATACCACTAAAATCAATATTAGATGTCCTTTAAAAAAAAACAATTACCAATTAACAAGAGTGCAACTGTCCGACCTTAAAATTAACCACTGTGTGATTGGCATATTGTCTGGTAAATTGTGAAAAATAAGAGTAGAATACAGAGTAGCATATATCCAGTGGCTGGGCGGAGGAGGGGGGGGGGGGGGGGGGCAC
>BEXV01000083.1:78300-99651 GCA_003118195.1 Hemicentrotus pulcherrimus | reverse complement strand
CCCCCCCCCCCCACCCCCATTCCAAATTTACTGTTTGATAAAGGGTATCCTTAGTGAAAGGAGTAATACAATACAATTTAATAAAAACATGTATAGAGCAGAAAGAAAATTATGAATCATTATGAAAAAATCTGGGTGCCAATCTCTTGTACACTTGCATTTTATGGGTGAGGGGGCTGGGGAAGGAAGTTTAGTCTTTTTTTTTTTTTTCAAAATATAAATTGCATTATTCCCTGTCAACAGTTCAGAATTCAATGAAGGCTGTTAGACAGTTAGAAAGCTATCACAAGTGTAGGGAACATGACAACTTGAAACGGCTTTGATGCAATACTCAGACCCATGGGTGTCGATCCTTACGTAATACATATTGTTCAGGGGGGGGGGGAGGGTGAATGAATAGATCATCCCCCCTGAACAATAGGTATCAATTACAAAATACAAATACACGGGTTTAATTAATACACTTTATTGTTATCAGTTTTTTTCCCCAAATGAAAAATGACGAGGTAAACACTTACTGTGGAAGTCACAATATCGTTCTCCCCTTGAAGAATTTTGGCGATATTGTCAGGTCCATGTACTCGAACAGTCGGGTTGAGGAAAAGGTGCGTTTTGAAGACTCGTCCAAATTTGGCAAAGTTTTTTTCGTAGAACGATGGCCCCTGAAGGTTGAGAAAAAAAGACAAAGAGAAGAAAAATTAGAAATTGGTAGATAGAAGTAATGAAACTAATCTTACTGCTTATATTCTTCAAATGCTGCTATATTGATGCCCATTCTATATTGAGTGGGTATGTTATCAAACTATAGTTTTTATTTTAGTGAAGATTTACAGCCGAATAATCGTAATACTGTAACTCAGTAAGCTTTTGTATGCCGATCTACTACTCTGTTAGTAAACAGTTCATGTCACACTATTCCATACATAGTTCGCATAATATGAATATTGATTTTCTTTTCTTTCTTTTCTTCACACTCATCGTTTCTTCTATTGTTCATATGTACGTGTCAAAATTCAGCGAACTACTTCACACGTACCCCGCGCTGTCAAATATTTTTGACAAACGTTCACACCTACGGATCAAGATTACAATAAGGGATTCTGCCGTTCTTCACGCCTGTTCATGGATTATGAAAGAATTCTCTTCTGCTCGAATGCTGTTAACATATCCTTCACCACTTTGCCTTGCAAGTTAACCTGAATTTAACCCAGGAATAACCCCTCAAATCGATCGACATATGCAAGCTTTCTCTATTCCCTCTATAGAGTTCGAAGAGCAAGAGTTGCGATAGAGTGTCGAAACGAGGACGGAGCAAACGAACTTTCAGTGACTACCCGTTATAAAAAAAATTCTCACTCATTAAATGATAAAGGGGATTCATTCCAATATTGAATCCCTTGTGGTTTGATTTTAAGGAGTCGTGATTCCATCCAGTTCATTTTTTCGATATCATTTGACATTGAACCGTTAAAAACGCCCCCTTTTCCGCCTTCCTCCTTCACAGAAAATACTGATTTTTATTGGAATGTTTTGAAGGTCCATCTCCTGGCTAAGTTCCTAATTCTTCCCTTCCCGCTTCAAATCAAGCTATATCAATCTCGTCATAATATCGATACATGACATTTGGAAAGTCGGCGAGAAATTAATCTGATAGTATTTCCCCCCCGTTCGCAGATTTTCATTTTTTGCTCCCCAAAGCCGCAAATCATTTCCCGCTTTCCCTTTTCATTTTCTACTTGATTCCTCAAGGTTTGCCTATCGAACTGGATGAAACTGACGGCGAGAATGCGATTGCAGATGGTTCTCAATTTTCACGAATTTTGAATACCATCCACAAATGTATTACAGTATATCTAATATGAAAATCTGACAGAAGACCCCTCAAATAGTTTTCAAGAGATGCAAAGAGAAGGTGATAAGTAGAAAGGGGAAAAGAGAGGGAGTAAAGGATATGGACAGAGGGAGTGGGAGAAGGGAGAAGATAGAAGAGGGAGTTGGTGAGAAAGAGATAAAAGAGAAATGGGCAAACAGAGTGCCAGAAAATGGTCCTACAATTTTTGGTTCACGTTTAATTGACAATCCCTCCCCTCTCCTCTCAACCCCATCCCTTCTAATACATTTATTTCATAGACTTTAACTATCCTTTCTCACCCTGCGAGTATCCAATTCCATTCTTAATCAAAACGGAACCATTTCATGAGACTCTTCTACACCGGGGTTTTCCGCTAGACATGAACGAGTATACACGTGATTCTCAAGTTCACTTTCTCGCTTGCCTTTTTTTTTTTTTTTTTGAAAATTCTTCATGCGATAACCATGCAGCATGATAATATGCAGAGAGCAAACTTATGAAGGTTTGCCGAGACTAAACGATCGTCAACAAATATTTCCTATTTACATTNCCCCCCCCCCCCCCCCCTCGAGTTAATTGAGTTGAGTTTCCTATATAGTTGTTTTTACATTTCATTCCTTTGATATGTTTAATACTTTATTTGTTAAAGGTATATTTAAAATTATTTATTTTTAAAATGGCATTATACACAGCTGTGCAACAGAAAAGATCCTATAGCTCCTTGTGTAGCCCGTATCACAAGTCATAATACAATTCCGAACTCAAAGGTTAATAAAAATTCTAAATCAATTATCATATTTTGTCCTACTTATGGTAGCTGCCAATTTTGTTCGTATTAAAATAAAATGCATTAAACAGAATTAAGTCAACCAGCAAAAATCACAAAGTATTGACATCGAATTGGGATGACAACAGTATACCAAAAGGTTGCCCCACCTCACAACACAAAAAAACTCCTTAATATTTTGTTTATCGTGAGAGCAACTTTGCCATAACACCTATGCTATATGACGTCATGCATACAACAACAATTGAACAAAATAACAAGCGGCATGACACATGTTAAATTGACAGCTATATTTTCTACCAGTCAATTTACGACAAGTTTATAAATAGCGGCAGAATAATAGAGGAGAATGCTGCGCATAATATGCGTTTTTCACACTCCACTTGAGTTATATACACACAGTTTTATCGAGAAAAAAAAAATGCAATCTACTATACAATCACCTGTCAAGGGAATTTACATGGTATGCACAGGTGTTTATTTCACTTTGCATAGATAGATCGCGGTGATACATATTCTCGCGTTGACCTATTAATATAAGAACTTATCGTTTTGATAGCAAGGTGTGTAGTTTTCAACGATTGTAATTCATCAGAAAGTTATATATTGATAGGGTTATCATTTTTTTGTTGATGATTCCATCTGTAATTGAAAATGGGTGCCCCCTTTCATAGCAAATGGTCTATTAGCTTTGATATGATTAATAAATGAAATACCCTATGAAATAATTGGCGTAAAATAAGAATCATGTCAAGCTTAAGCTAGTCAACAAAACACCTGTTTGTCCACTTCCCCAGATACAGTCATGTAATTCTCATTTCAGGATTGTCCATATTTCGTAGGTGCACTTTTCCATACGCAAATAAACTTACAGATACATAAAATACAGATTGACTTGAGAATTGATGAATCCGAAAATGAAATGAATATCCATGGACAATCATACTATGAATCGCCGAATGGATCAGAATGTTAGCTGTTCTGATAGTTTGCTTTTAGAATCCCTCGAACCTTCAAAATAATGAGCTCTAGTCATTTTGTTCACCCGTCCAAATATTCATTATGCTCTTTTTTTTTTTCTCGCATTCTTTTCCTCACTCCTTCATTGCAAACTCCCCTTCTTAGATTTCTTGTTTCATCATCATCATGGTTTCTCTTATCTCTCTAACCCCAGGCAACACAGAACATTTTAATGAAAATAATGTTCCAGAATTCATTATGCCCAATCATGCGATACTTCAATGAAAATTTGTTTCACGTGGATGCGTTAATGTCGGGCAAACCAAACCGCGGAAACTTCATCGGGATTAGAATATTGCTGTGCGATGACGCGCGCAAAACGTGAAAAGTATATCGGGGGAATAACATTTATTGACCGTTAATTAAGAGGGATTTAAACATTGGATTGTATGCAGATTTATCGTGTGCATGACTTTATATTTTCTGATTGAATATCAGGCTGCTTTTGACGTATAACCTTCAACCACAGAAAGAGCTGGCGGGAAAAGAGAAAGAAGGCGTTTGGAAGGGACAAGAGAAAGCGAGAGAAAAAGAGAGTGAGTGAGAGATGAGTGTACACACAAGAATAAGATAGGAATTGTATGTGTGCTTGAGAGGGGGAAAAAAGAGAGGGAGAGAGAGAGAGAGAGAGAGAAAGAATGATCCGATAGAACGAGAAATAGGGATCGAGGGTGAAAGTATGTGTTTGCGTGTGTATGTGTGTGGGGAGAAAAAGAGAGAGTGAGAAGTATGTATGTATGTGTGAGGGGAGAGAGAGAGAGAGCACGATAATAAAAAGGAGGTCGAGTTCATGGTGGACAGATTTAATCAAAGCGCCAAGGCACACCTCGCCGCAGATTCCCAAGAACGCCATCAAGGTTTCACCACAGGTAAATCGTTGTGAGGTGCACTCGGGGGACAGATCTTCGCAGCACGATTAAAATAATTCATATTTTAAAAGTCCAAGTAATAGAATGGAAACGAAAGAAGGAGATGAATATTATTGACGTGATAATGCCAATGAGAGAGAGAGAGAGAGAGAGAGAGAGAGAGCTCTATAAGCACCTTGAGATCGTATCGGCTGTGACGGACCTGGCAATTTCATAACCTACAGTCGTCAACAAGCCATGTACAGTTGAATTATAAAAAAAGGTATGATGAGAGGGCGGAGTTGGGATTGCAAACAAATTGTAAACTGAAACAAATTGAGGTGCATTCCGCCGTGGCAAATGAACAACAATAAATATTTGTCAAGTGTTGTTACAAAGTTCACGACTCCCTTAAACGTATGTCATTTAATGTTAGGTATAGTGTTACACATAATAGCTTAGTTTTATTTACTCAGTTTTCAAAAAGTGATAAAGGATACTGGGCAAACCTCAATAATTTGTTCTAGGCCTCTCCTTGTATCAGATACATCGTCTATTGTTGTGTGGGGCTTTTTTTTGTTATTTTGTTTTGTTTTTATCTACTGCGCAGTTGCGAATAGCAATAACCTTGAAGTTGATATATCCTAATTATCATCAGATAATTGTTGACAGTAGGTCATACCAGCAGTCCCTGTCAAGAGAGAGTCCCAAATAGGCAAATCGAATAGGTTCGCTGCTGCTCACAGGTATCACTAATCTATTCAAACATGTTCTGTTTATCAGATAATTTCATTTATAACGATGTGTTTGAGGTTTTCACGGGACTTCTTGAGACAAATTTCCCCTTCTATACATAACCTACACTCATTAATTTGTTGTGTATTCTATATTTCTTATTTTGTAGATAAGATAGGTCGCCCTCAACCTATAGGCATGGTCAAATTCGCCATGTCGGAGAGTCTCTTTAAGACCTCGGTCGGCATTTCTGAGGAAGGATGTTCTCTCATACGATCTGCCACCCTTCTGGGGCCAGCTCATCTCTCATCACCTATCAAATGCTTCCTGTAATTATTTAACCCCGACCTTTTCATAGAATAAGTTATATAAATGCAAGCCTGGTCTCTACAGACCCCAAACGGTGATACACTTGCGAGTGTATGGCCTCCTTGTAGTCCATTATCAAACGGCGCCTCCATTACACACCATAGTTTGTTTTAAATCAAGGAATACAAATCAAGGGAAGAGATAATACTGCATATTATAGCAATAAGACCAGGGAATGCACATATCATATTCAGTCATGCCATTGGGTAATCATTTATTTCTGCACGGGGAATTCAACGAATCTCGATGAAAGTCAGTAAAGTTAGCACATCCTACTAATAAACAAGGGGTTTTGATATTTTCATTTATTTTTCTTCATCACGTTTAATAGGATTTACAGGATACAAATCTTGTATATAAGGCAATACTGCAAAGTGGTATGATTAAGAGGCATTATAGCACTGAAACGGTTGCATCAATTTTATTTGATAGGGGCGCAGGATTGCACTCATCCTTGCCAAAACAGACAATGTTACCGTCGTGCGCAATGTGGTTGATTTCTGATAATTATCTCGATTCCCCTGCAAAGTCACGCACCCCAAAGCTGCCAGGTCTTTGAGAAGCCTGGTACACAAACATCTCGAGCTTGAAGAAGACCCTTCGCTCCCCGGATCGGCAATCCCGTGTCTTGTTGACAGACAGGTAATAGGAAAACAAAGCAACGCTCGAATCATTTTAGAAGATGTCAATTGAAGCGATTGATTGCTCTGGAATCCCCCTCGTAATGGAGAGACATGGTGACAGGTCCGAAAATTCACCGATCCATACCAGTCTCTCCATGCATGCATGATATAGACAAGGCAGGGCCAAGCAGAATGAACGGTCTCCTGCGGGAAAACACCTTACGAAATTCTGGAAAGTCGTCAGAATGCTCTATTGACTTCAAGACTTTTACATTCTCACTTGCATACCAATGTGAGATGAATAGAAACAACCTGTGTTCATAAAGATTCCGTGTGGTGTTCTTTCCAAACGCTGAGGTACAAGTAATTTATCTCCGTTATCCAGTATGTTTTCATCTACTTTAGATCGGTTGGAAGTAGCGAATGCGTCATTAAAACGATCGCACTGACTTCCAAGATATCAACGTAAGAATAATTTCAATACAATACTGTAATGCTCATAGAATGTATATTTTGAAAATGTAATTCGTCATCGTAATGTTTGTACATTTCACTAAGCAATGGACAAAAATACTTCATTTGGTTTATCATTTTGAAAACTTTTGTGATCCTGTATTTTACCGAATTTATAACACTTTGAGACTGATGTCGATACAGCCACACTAGTGACCTGCTAACTAAGAGGTACTTAGCTAGTTTTAGTAAAATACATATGTAATTAAATTTTAGGATTTCAGAACTGCATACATTTATAAACAATTACGTTACGTCTGGTGATTTAAGCAGACAATTTTTTGTAAATAACCTGTTTATACTCGATGGCGAAATGCATTGTGCGTTCCCAAAGCACACGGATATGGCTTCTTAGTCGAATTCTAACAAATAGCCTGTCACAGTCAAGGGGTGGTTTGTATTGTGATACTCCTTCATCATCTCAAACGATTCAATCTCTTAATGCAGTATTAAGCTCTTGAACGTTTAAACGATTGAAAATTTGTGATTTAAGAAAAAGAGGCTTGCCTGGCTGTAAATGACCAATCATTCAGTCATCCAAGATGAACAACCCTTCAACAGCTCCAATACACGAGCCAAAATGTTACATCAAATTTCCTTTTCGTCCTTAATACGACATAACAAAAGCATCTGTCTCTTCGATATATGCATTATTTATTGGAGAAAGAACTATTTAACACAGGAAGGTTGTTGNGCGGGGGCTTTGAAAGGCGGCTTTGAAAGTGTTGATAAACAACACGGGCAGGTTACGTAGCGGGGTTGAATAGAGTAGCATAATAATCTTTTGTGCTTTTTTGGTGTCTTGCCAAATTGGCAGCAGTGCTCTCCGAGATTTTTAGTGAATCATCGAGTCGAGGGGTTCAGCCAAAGGGTGATGCATTTTTCGCTTTAATAATTATATGACCAGGATCAAGAATACACTTACAGTCCATTTAGATACTTTTGCGGTTAGGCAATACATCTATGGTTTGTAAGGAATAGACGTGATAGGAAATGAAAGATTTCATACAATTTTCGGCATCTGTTGATTTACCGAGACAAAGGCAAGGCGCAACAAGAGAAAACCCGGTGATATTAATGGCTGCCAAATTTACCATTACAGAAAGCGTTTGATATACATTAAAAAACAGGCATTAGGTCAAATAAATGAATCAAGCTAACTGAGGCTCAACGAGTATCAATCGTTCATAGTATATTTATAAGCAAAATTACGCACAATAATTCATGTAATTAAGAGGTTTCTAGAAACCATTGTATTGAAGAACTTCAGATTTCTAATTTATCCGTTAATGTAAAAACACAAGTATTAATCCAACATAACTATAATGTCTGCTGGGAAACATATTCATTGAAGTCATAGGAAGTGTATAATGAAAAATGGAACATGTGTTATTAGTTGACTAAGTTACAAAGGATAAAGATGGGTGGGGAAAAGTCCTAGAGCTTATTGCAAAGGCACTCAGTATTTATATCCGAAATGGAGGATTTTGTCACATAGGCCTATTTATCATTTATTGTTTCTTGTTTCCTTTTCTATCGACGACGAATATTGTATCATCTCTGATGCACATGCCGAATTCTACACAAACCCTTGTAAATGTAAACGGTTGCAAATGGCCAACATCCAAGTAGGCCTATAACATGTATAGCCGAAACATCAAAGCTTACTGTTAATAACGAAAACACGTAAAGTCAACTTTTTATTCATGCGACGCAATCTATAACAAGTACGCGAAAAACAGCTAAATGCCAAAATTAGAGGCACAAGAAAGAGGGGCATTTAATTTATAGAAATTTGCATTATTCATCACAAGAAAGGCAGGCCCGCCCCGCCCTTGGAAGCGGTCATTGTTACAATATTTCCGTCATCGTTTATTTTTTTATCATAGAGTACTTTCTTTTAAAGATATTTCCCCGACTGTATAACTCTCACCTTTATGCGCGTGTCGAATCAAACAACGATCAAGTTGATATTATTATTATTATTATTATCATTTAAAAAAAAAAACTAAACGCCCTTAGAATCTTGATGTTAAATTCCCACGCATTGTGTGACTATACAATTCACTTTCCGAGGAATTCTGAAATATGTTAATTATCGTCCATTGTTGACGAATAAATGCAATTATCTTGCCCTCGAATTATCCTCGAGTAAATGATAGCTTGGATTGTTCGTTCCTGAGTTCAATCGCCGGACAAAGTAGATTCTATTCTTACAGGTCATGGCTTGAAGGCTATTTCCCTTTTTACTCCCTTCTTTATGAATTATGCAACGTTTTTTCCCCCCTTCTTCCTATTTCTTGAACTACCGACCCTATTGTATACTGGAATTTATATATTGCCTTTAGCGGTAAAAACACAGGAAGGTCAGGTTAAGTAAAGAACACTTGTATTCCTTTTTTTCTTCTTTTTATTTGGTGGGGGAGGCTCCACCATCTCTCTTTCTTTCAATCCTCTCCATCCCTTTCTCCCCCCCCCCTCTCTCTCTATAATTTCTCTTTCTTACGAAACCATTCCAGGCATTTCAAGTGAAAGCTATAATGGGATTGCGTTCGTATTATACGCGAGTGTGCATGTGGGTATGCTGGGATGTGGGTGTGGGTTCGGTGTTCTGTGGTTGAAGTGCGACTCTAATGGGATAACTCGGGGAATGTGTAAATAACAGCGGTATTATAAAGTGCGAACGGGTAAACATGAGAGTCATGCACGCTCACAAGTATGATTAATTTCACGGTTTATCAACAACTAATAAAATCCCCGCAACCGCTAGAGCACGCACACACATTAATGATACCCCCCCCCCCCCNCCCCCCCCCCCCCCACAAACACACAACCTAAACACCATGGTGTATAACCAGGGACTTGTTATTTACGTAGCTCAAGAACATCAGTATACGTCGTTCAATATGTTTGTCCATGACCATGCTAATGAAATTGATTTCAATAATCGAATCTTGCATAATAATTTGCTTATTTTAACGATGAAATTGCTATTGTACCAAATATCCGCCCGTAACACAATGTGTTAAATCATGATATTATAAATGAATGCTACCCTTATTCGTCATTACAGTAAATGTTTTCTTCTCAATAGTGACTAGGTAAATTGCTCTTTTAAAAACTTATTACATGTATTTCTCTTTCTATTTAGTGCTAAGTTTTGTATTGTAAGGGATGACATTCTTCAATCTCAATTTGGGTTTACACCGCATAGGTCCTACGCACTACCGGTCCTACCCACCACTTGTCCTACGCCAACACATTCCAACAAGCCGGAAAGGGTTAACAGAAAGTAAGGGTACATTAACCATAATCATAAACCTAAACCCAACCTTGACCCTAACCCCCAAACACAATCTATTCACATAGGACCAAGAGTGCGTGGGACCATCAGCCCCCTAACTCACCCTTCTTCCGCGTACACCAGGCCACACCACATTGTTTATCGCTTGGTATTAAAAACACGTTACCCTAACATTGATACCACGCTCGGTGTTGACTTGTTGTGCTATACAAGGTAAACACTTTCTTTGTAACACCTCACCGCATATCGCGCTCAAATAACCACATATGATCCGCCAAGATTATATTGGCGTGTCCGAGGTCGCAATTGTGGCATCCAAACTGATATCAAATACCCAGTACCATTGCCTATAATATCACAACCGGTGTGTATGCTTGTTCGTTTGTTTACCTCATTATTTAATTTCCTCTTTCGCGGTATAATTTTCGAGCAATATGGTTTTCAGGTGTTGCCGAATTTTTAATAAAAACATTCCTTTCATATTACTCTAAAACAATGTATCGATCCGAATTTATTTTTTAAGTTTCCCGAACTTTCTTCGAAGGAGACAGAGCAGGAGCAGTCTGTGGACAACCGCCATCTTGCGGTGGTCAATTGAAATTGTCATTCTGTCTCTTTTCATTAACCTTATTAGGTTACAAACCAAGGGAATATTCTGTAAACTAGAAGTAATTACCCATTCACAAAAAAACAATAGATTTTTTAAAAATTCCGTAAACATTCGCATTCAAACCCTATTTTATATATTTCTTAATATTAAATTATTTTTGTGGATTGACTGTATCTGGATACAAGTACCCTACCGGTAGTTTTTTTTTTTAATTTTCAATGTATTCTATGTCCTCATAATCATTTTGCCTCTCACTCTTCATTGCCGCGTAAATCAAAGTCAGATTACAATTAATCTGGCAAAATCTGTCGTAAATGCGGATGTTACCGTCATTATGTCGCACATTTAATGACCCATTCAGCGCTAAAGCAGTGGAAAATTAAGTATCTTTTTCATATCCATCATAAATCATCGACAAACAATGGAATGCTCTCAATTTGGCTCCGTCACCGGAATGTGGACCTGCTCGAACTCCCGTTCGATCGGGGATGAACTTCGCCTGACTCCGCAATCTCTCTCCAGCATCAACCGCTCAACAATGTCTCGCATAGTTAGCCTTAGTTCCTGCTCAACGACTCAGAAATCCCTTTATTCTTCACCTTTTCAGCCCAAAGTACATGTTGCCATAACCATGCCCGCCTTTGAGGGGATTCTTTTCTCGAGCCAAATAGCACTGGAATGTCGCATTTATTTCTTCTTCCCGTCGCTACATTCTTCTCGAAGGAGCACCATTGTGCGTGAACAACGATACAAATCTTGATAATGACGTCATTGTGTAGTTTTTATCCATTTCTTCACGTCGGTTTCGTTTTGGCGTTCGAGTGTACTATTTTACATGTTGTTTCTAAAGACATGATCTGACCACATTTAATGGCAAAGTACCTTAAACGAGAAGGTTCAACAAGGGGGTATGTAATTCTGCGTATTCATTCTAAAAAGAGAGGAAATGGTGGTCTTATGATGATTATCATTCACGTGTTCTCGCTTTTTAGAAATTGACCTATTTTTCACTTGCAGTTTGGTACCGCACAGGTTTGAACATGTATAAGTTGTACTGAACAATTAGGCAATTACCATTGGTGAATGATTACGCATAAAATTAAAATATGTATTTTGTAAGTTCTAAAGTTCACGCAGGTCAGAGATTCTAGACTCTGCTCCCCCCTCTCTTTTCCATGCACAATCTTGACACCATTATCATTCCTTAATTCTGTTTGCTAAGTAGATTTAAGAAAGACTGTGGTCATTATTATTTTGATATATTTTTGAAATATGCAAACAGACCGAATCATTTTGGTCCCTCCTCCCTATTATTAAACTCAACTACTGAAACTATGTCATGAACTCACGGGCACATTCATTCGGCTACTAGTAGGCTACTAGTAATATTTCAGCATTTTATTTACATGCTTCTGCTTAATAAAATTCCCCGGAAAACCTTTCTGACTTTACAAAATGATTTGAGTCTCGTTAGAGCCAGTCAAACAATGATTTTAAGACAGTTTTGTAAGGATTTTGTTTACAAGGATGCAACGTTTTGAATTATAAAGTAGATTAGCGCTATACAGCAAAAAAATACCAAGAGTCTTGCGTGTCAACTGAGAAAATTGACGCCACAACCTTCTCTACTGTGTTCTTCAACTTCTCAGTATTTCTGACCAATTCCAAAACTTACCCTAATCTGTAAATTGGGGCATGTCTGCTCGTATTTTTCGACCCTTTTCTTCGGAAAAAGAACAAATTTTCTGATACACTTTACTCAGGAGGAGTTTATTGGCCTCTGAATAACCCTTATACGACGTACCAACCAGCAGGTCAATTTACAGCGTACTCTAACAGGCGATCGCTGATTGGTTCGCCACTTTCATTGAGCGAAAAGAAGGAGCGTTTATGATTGGCTGATCGTTGCGACCGGGGATAGTGAGGTCACTGTGACGTCACAATTACGCATCGGCTGATAAAAGTGGAACGGGATATGGTGCCCGGAGGTGAACAAGTGTATTTAACCTATGCCAAAACGGTGTCATTTGCCTTTAATGGTAAAAGAGGATGTGCACAAAGAGCGATGTGGAAATGAAATGGTAAACTTGCGACATCATTTGCCTCTTTTAAAAAGTTTGATTTCGCAATTCCATTGGCTAATATACTTTCAAAAGAGACTTTTGGCAATTTTCTACTTTCAATATGCCCCTGCAGGTGTATTTCGTAACTAAATTCTTAAACAAACCGCAATTCTTCAATTACTCATGTCCACGATGGTATTGGGGAAAGGGGTAATTTTGGCCCCTCCTCTGCTATGGGCATTTATTTCAACATTTTTCAAAAGTCCACTTACCTGGAAAAGCACGTGAAAGGTTTCTCCGATGATAGGCCAGCCCATGGAGCCGCCGGGGAGAGGGGCCGAGCAGTTTGGGTCGCTCTTGCTGATGTTATACCAGTACCAAAGCTTCTTGATCAAGTACAAGAGACACACAGGAACAGCGAAGGTCCATATCGAGGATATAAACGCCATTTTACGATTGTTGATCAGGAACGAAGTCGAATATACTGATGTTCTTGGAGGCTGTTGATAAAAAGAATATAAGAAGGCAAATTATGCTTTAAAAAAAAATTTCGGTGAAAATAAGCTACAATCCTTTGAATATTGTAAGTAGGCCTATATTGGTATGAAATGAAATAAGTATAAACTCCAAACGACAAAACAGGAGCACCCCATTATCCTTACGATGATCGATAACAGATAACATAAGTATTGCGGAGACAGCTTGGACGAGGTTAGAATTTCTGACCAATCTTTTACTCACTATCCTTTTGGAGTTATATTTCCTCGATCTGATGTTTTCTAGTTTGAAATCATTCGTCCGTGTTAATACCATCAACACCCATGATACACACAAGTTAAATGAAATAACATAATGAATTTAGTAACCTCAGAAACCAAATTAAAGGTGTATATACTTCCGAAGCGAGATTAGTCACTTTGTGTTTGTCCATTCTTTGTGTTTTTTGTAACTTGTTTGTGTTGAAATAATTTCATCCTTATGTCACGATGCACCCCGTGATAGGTTCATTAAATTATTGTTTGATAAATTTGAGAGATCTATTCTCTATTTCTCATCGGATAAATGATCTCATATTCAAAATATTTTTTCTACAAAAGTGGGCCTATTCCTCGACACAATATTGGCCAAGAAAAAGGAACGATGTTCTGACATAAAAAACAAACTCTGTCTATTTGACATGTTTGCTGTAAGTTGATAGACCATCACAAAATAAATGAAAAATAACGTTGTTGATAGTTACAATCAAATAGCCTATAGATTTTGTTTAGAGTTTTTTCCATTAGCATTTTCAATAAATAATTCTTTAATTGATCAATGTGTTCATAGAGGATTATTTACTTTGCCCACACCAGCTGACATTATTTTGTAGCTTACATAAAATGGTAGTATTTATACCATCACATACTCGCTTACATCATAAGTATATTACATCTTACATAGTACAATAATAACTTAATTAAAACAGAACAGATTATAATTGCTAAAAAATGAACACATGCAAAAATACAGTTTAAATTGAATTTTAATTAGATTTATATGAACCATAAATAATGACGTGCAAACACATGCATTACACGTGCAATTTTTTTTTTTTTTTTTTAAATAAGAAAAATCCTTGGTTTATTACAAAACAAACGGAATTCAATTTCTTTTCTCGGCTGAATAAAAAAACAAGAATTTCATTTCTCTCTCGATCACACCATCAATCATTGACATCTGGATGTTAAAAAAAAAACGCATCGATTATCACTGGACAAACACCTAAATAGCACAGGCATATTTAACCAACCAGGTCAAGTCAACAGATTGGCAGATTCTCTAGGCCTCAATATTAGACGTCGTGGGTTTGGGCATTAGTATCCTATTTAGAACAAGGAAAATTTTAAATTGCTCCAAATAGACAGGAATAGAAGACAGCACCTAAACGCACCCAGAACATTAGTATATGCTGGTTATTAAATTAATTAATTAAAATTTGGGCAGAAAAGGGTCTGCGAATATGCCAAAATACAATTGCAACCCACAATGACTCGATATTGCACATGATTACAGTAATGTAAGTAGTATTTCCCCCTTGTTTTTCGCTGTTGAACGGTATCCCTTAAAACTTGAAATTACGATTACAACCATACTTACTTTAATTAATCGAAATATTTAATCTGGTTTGGTTTACTGAAGGGAAACTATAGTTGGGCACCTCCAACATAAACCCATACGATTTTACCATTTTCATATGGTTAGCATCTTCATTCTGTTATATTTTTGAAGGAAAAATAACTGTTAGAAACAAAATATAAATGCATACAAGACGATGAATATTTAATGAGGGAACAAAAAGCTATAAAAATGAAGAAAGAAGAATAAGAAATCGACTTACCTCGCACGGAAAAGCAAACAAAATTCCTCGGGATCTACTTCAACTCCACTTGCAGTGAATGTTCATTCGCTATGAGCCCATGGAAAGGAGAAATTTCTTCCTTAGATCACCAACCAAACTTTCTCAAAAGTCAATGACATCCAGGCTAAGAGCTCTGGAAGTCAGCAGTGTTTAGCTGAAGAACAAGCCGAGATACGGGCGGAAGTTGCCGATATTACAGCGTATGAGTTACACGTGAAGAGGATTTCCCCGTTCCGCAAAGAGAGGTAGAGAGAGAACGAATGAGAGAGTGTCGAAGAGAGCTACTAGCAAGCAAGACGCAACATTCCTTCTCTCACATGCGTTTGTTATGATCGTGATATTACGGTTTGTTTCACCACAGAGATCCCTCTCGTATTTATATCACCTCGGTCGGCTGAGGATAAATGTGCAGGGTCGGTCCCGAGCGAACGTAGTGCGCTTGCCAATGTTTTTATCCCCCACCTCTCTCTCTTTCCGTCTTTCTCTTTCTCTATCCGCCTCTTTCCTCTCTTTTATTTGAACAATCTGAACTATTGAACTTAGCGCTCATCTATCACTGTCGCAGTATGTGTTTATATTGTGTAGCTGTTCGCGCTGTTTGCTTGCTTGCGTAGTACGTACCGTAGCGTTGCGTCCCTAGTGCGGTTTTCCACTGATCGATAGCGCTACGTAATACAGGAGAGGTGGAAATATATCCATGGCGAAATATTGCTTTGAGTTCACACTAAGTTCATGCATGCCTCTTACATGAATTTTCGCTTGTCCCCGGGGCTGGCTCGGATCGCCTTCGCACTTCACTGCTCGCATCATTCGGGTTGACCTCTTCGATGGGTACAGCGTATCTGGCACGCGACTGGTGGGCGGGGCTAGAGGCGGAGCTCTAGAAGAGTAGGCCAATCAGAACTTGGAAGATCCGACGTAAACTTTGCGAGCATGATTTCTGCTCGAATCATAGAAAAGAAGTTTCATAAGGATGAGTTTCTCCCAACTCCCATATCTCTTTTAATCTCGCCTGCTCAATTCTTCCATAGCAATCGATCACGTAAAATAGCATAGCCGTTACTTGCTTTTAATATTATAATCTCCTTTTCTCCTTTCTTCCTCCTTTACTTTTCCCCAGTTACGGGCCCAGTTATCATCTTCTATTAAAAGACTAATCGTTTTGTGAGGTAATGTGTGGACTCCATAGTAAATAACATGTCGACATAGTTACAAACCAAAATATCCATGATATTTGCCTCTTCGCGTTGGTGTTTAGCTGGCCTAATCAAATTTAGAAATATATACATGAAGATTAAACAAGAAACAGACTTTTAATAGCAATATCCCGCCCCACATGATTCTTTGGCAGAATATTTGTGTCGAGCATCTATTACGGCCGCATCGGATTCATTGGATGGCCTTTCTGTATGCTGTTGGTAATTGATAATTAATTATTGATCAAAATATACATCATCAGCTGTAGCAGTATAAAAAAAAATCCGGAACACTTTGGCAACGGCACTTAATCCATGAAGGGTACATTATCTGTCGTGACACCGGTCCCTACATTTTGAATATCATAATAATGTTGTCACGAAATTTTTCCGCATGAAAAATAAGGATAACAAACTCATTGCAATTTGTATAGTGGATACTCCTTTCAGAGAAGCCACCCGCTTTTGATACAAATATGTAATATTGTACTTCAAGTGGACTCTTAATAATACCACACATAGTTAAAGGTACTATGTCCCTTTCTCTGAGCATTTGTCTACATCAATAATCCACTTCTTGTGGTGTCCAAGATTAAACTGATTAAATCCTTGCGCAGCATAAAACGTATGACCATTCGGTACATTTGTCTGAAATAAAGACAATTACTTTTGGGCTCTATAGCCCTAAAGTCGATTTGACAACTAATAGTCGTTATTTTCCCACTTGAAGACATTTTCAAGCCCCACCTTTAAGGGAAGTTCTAAAAATATATTTCAAATGCAGTTGGAATTTAAAAAATTCATTTTTTGGCCTGCAAATGGGACATAGCTGTTTAAACCAAAGTTTGTAGCGCAATACACATAATAGACACTTCGTATGTCAAAAAGTTTTA
The DNA here is from genome assembly GCA_003118195.1 of Hemicentrotus pulcherrimus. Classification (NCBI taxonomy): domain Eukaryota; kingdom Metazoa; phylum Echinodermata; class Echinoidea; order Camarodonta; family Strongylocentrotidae; genus Hemicentrotus; species Hemicentrotus pulcherrimus. The sequence continues at coordinate 82,440 of BEXV01000083.1, read as the reverse complement.
TATATCATTATACTTATGACAAAAAACACGCAATAATAATGCATTACTTTTATTACCTTCCGTAATATGAAGGGCAACGGAGAGCAATGCCTTATAAACTACGATACTTAACAAAACTGACATATCAAAAAAAGAAATTGATGAAAATACTCACAAATTATTTTCCACCTTCACCAGACCTCAACCCTCTTTCATCGCCTTCAACTGATGTGATACAATACACAGATATAATTTTATTTTAAAAAGTTCGTTAAGCGATGTAAATAACTGTTAATGGTGTATGTAGTACTACATGTATTAGTTAATCTCCCGTAATTAAGCCTGTTTGATGAAAATGTCCTCACATAAGCCGATTATGCGTCACGGAATAGTATTCCTATTTAATTAAAGGTTATCGAAATATCCCAAAATGACCTTTAATAGTCGCAATCACAAATAATGAAAGGGCATTCTGTGATTAGGTTTGTTAAAAGATCACGTCATACCAATTTAGTGCAGAATCGCACGTGTAAAGGTCAAATTCCAGCCAATCAGTGAAATATGAATTTTTATTACCGACCCCCATCGGAGCAGCATTTCAAAAGAAAAGGAATTATATGGGATAATTAGAGTTCTTAGGTTGGTCATTACTGGAAATGTCATGGGAAGGTCAGAGCAGGAAACGAAATGCAAAGTATTTTTTTATATATTAAAAAATCTTAGTTAGAAATGAACCGATTGGCCTATAGCCTGCGGTTAAAAGATGCGCTCTTTTATCATTTTTCATCGTACGTAAATCCAGCCGCTTTGAAAGTGGAATATTGTTGTTTTATGCCCAGGAGAAGAAAAAAAAAAGATAGTTGGTACTATTAAGGAGTAGCTTATCCTTCTTTCCTCTTTCATAATATTCTGTTCATATGATGATTTGTAAAACACTGACAAATGCACGTTGATGCCGAGCTTTTCACCACATATACGTTTAAGATGCAAATACAGTGGCTCTTTGCTGCAATCCTGCATGTACACCCCACCCCCCCAACAAAAAAACAAACGTTTTGCGCAGTAGCGTATCGTGTGTTCAGATATTGAGGGGGCACCCTGCTCTTGCGGTTAGGGGGTTGCACTGATCTTTGCGAATGACATTTAAATAAATAAGGTCCTCAATTTGGCATGTTCAGGAGATGGTAAAAGAGAAAATATACATGTAATATCGTATTTTTTTCATGTTCTTGTTTCAATCTCCTTTCTGCTGTTTCTTTCCCTCTTTGCTTTGGTTATTTTTTTTCTTCCTTCCTTTCTTTGCTTTCCCTTCCTTTTATGCCATTTGATTGGAGAGGGCTGCATGTGCCCCCATGTCCCTGGAGCTACGCCAATGGTGATCCCATCGACCCGGGCCATGGACTTATTACATTTTGATGAAAATTCGCAAAGTAGCTGCAGTCCCTTATTTCCAAACTTTGCACGACCTTTCCGTCACCCTGCCTCCGGCGACATGGGAACAATCGACACAGAATATAGATACCTCAGTCGACACTTGCCTCTTCTAAAATAACATCCATAATGTCACGATACGGAAATGGAAGGCCAAATCTTCGATTTATCCAGAGATGCGTCGGAATATCCTCCAGGGTAGCTAGGTTCTTGAACGCAACGGGTGCCGGACCGGCGGCCGCGGATTAGCCGAAAGTCTGGGGAGTAGGTACAGGGGATCGGAAGGAGCAGCTTGGATGCATCTGTTGTTAAGTTGAAAAAATCCTTTCTAAATTTGCTATTTGTGGGGTTCGACGACACGTGCTTTGGCGACAATAGTTTCGTAATAATTTTTTTCCTTTAGTAGTAGCCGAATTCGACAGTTCACCCCTGGATTAAGAACCATGCCTGCTTAGTTAGCTTTAACCTTAAACCTATCTCTGAACCCAACTTCAACCCTAACCCCATATTTTTTAGGAATAAAAGCCCGGAGCAAATATCGGGTCCCCATTTTTTACTTGTAAAGAACGATTTTTTAAAGCCCTGTTGTCTATATATCATTGTGTTCTTTTTAGCCTTGACAGTGTATATTTTACGAAATAAATCTATATCTAACATCCATTCCGGCCTTACTCGGTCAAAGATGTAGGACCAGGATTCAGATCGCAATTGCGTATTTAGTTAAGGGTAAAGGTTAGGGTTGACGTTAGGTGAACTGGATGTGTGGTCTAAGGTTAAGTCAGGAAATCTGTTAGTGTAGGATGTCGTAGGACGACCAATTGTCCATGGGGTGTGTGTCGAAGAACAGGACTATGTCTACATCTACCCCTGATTCCAATTGGAAAATCAAAAGGTAATCACGCATTGCTCCGATTATATATTTTGAAAGAGGCTTCATGTGGGTCTAATCAAGTTTTTAGTAGCATTTCTAATCGTGTAATGATACAAGTAAGCTATGGAATATGGTCTAGAGACAGCAAACAATCATTTGCGATCATGATAGGCTATTGGTCATCGCAATCATTCATTTCCTCTGTCGGTGTAAATTGTTGCAACTTGTCTTTTTACAACCGTTAATATTCGATTTAACCAAACAAAGAAGCAATGGATATCGTATCTAATGTGATCATGTAACTGAAAAATGATATAAACATGATATACGATTCATTGCACTCAATATTTGCATATAATTATAATGACTCTAGTAAAACGTTATACAGCTTCATCATGTGAATGGTGGGAGGGTGAGTTCCTTGGTCCCCCATCCATTACACTTTCTTTGCCAACCCCATTGCAGGTGTAACGATGCAAATAGTTTTATTATATTCATTTCCGCCATCAAAACGCCCGACCCCTCCCCTATCTCGTTTCGCCGGCTGTCTACGCCATCGCAGCTGAGCGCTGTAGCTGACAGAGATTTAATAAATATGGTCGAAGAGAGACGTGGTCAAGATTTCTTGAAAAGGTCGGGCAGACATGAACTCGCATTAACCTTTCGAAGCTGTGCAATAAAAGGCAGCTCGTAGAGCTACGATCAATAAAAGAGCTCCTCGCGGCATGGAGATGCCCAGATGATGTAATATAGAGGTATCTGTCAAGTTTCGAGGAAGATAGTTGATTAATAGTTTAAAGGTACTACCATTTCATCATTTGAACAGCTTTTTAAAGGTTTAAAGATTCTCCATTATAAAGTGCGCCTTTTGATTTAATCCGTGTTTTATTGCTACAAAATAGGATTTCGGTTTCTCTGTTGATATAATCTGTACTCACATCTGTACTCTAATTCAGAAATGGTCAAATTAATATTTATATACTAAAACGAGTGATAGTGGAAACAAATGCTGTCAATGCATTATTTCCCTCCACACATTTCTATAATCATGTTGTGATAAATATCGCGCAATGATTTAAAAAAAAAAAATCTGCGAAAATAAATCGCTTCGTAAAGAAAGGATGGATCTCCATCGTTACTCTAAAAAAAAAAAATCAAACAAACCTGCCTCATGATTCATGCTTTCCCTAATTTTTTCACATTTAGTCTTTCTAAACAAATAATTGGAAGTATGACACAGAAATGTTAAGTCGTGACTCAGGAAGAATACATTTTTAGCCAATCTTTGTTGAATGAATACAGCTCGGATATTCGACGTTCCTTACGTCTTTGTAGGGAGAAAAAATTGCTTTTGTTTGATCAAAAGTATTGAAACTGTATATAGCATACATGCACACTTATATTTGAATACACATTTACATTATTTACATTATTCTCTTTAAACCGGGTAATCGCATTGGCGTCTTCCAGCGCTAAGAACAATGTATTGCACTTGCAAATGGTTAAAGTAAGTTTGACAGTTGTGTAACCCTTCCATCGATCACTCCCCTAAGAAATCTGACCGTCCTCATAACACTCTCTATGACCCTATATATTACTGAGTCATTCCATCTCTTTTTATCCTACCCCAAAAGTAATTCCTCCCTTTTCCCCCCATTCCTGGAGGGCATTCATTCGAGTTGGCAAAGAAATTGATGAGCAGGGTTTCTGTTGAGTAGGGAAGGTGAATTAGAAGGCGAGCCTGCTGAATCAGAGTAGACATTTTGAATTCATATCTTACAGCTGTAACTCTAAATTCACATGTCACAGTTATGGTTCATGACCCCCCCCCCCCCCCCCCCCCCCCCCCCCCCCCCCCC
>BEXV01000083.1:58422-74937 GCA_003118195.1 Hemicentrotus pulcherrimus | reverse complement strand
ATGTTCTTCCACACTTGCATTATAAGAATGATAAAGTTCACAAATTATTTTTCACCTCTTCCCAGAACTCAACCCATCTGTTCAATATTCAAATGCTCAAACTACATTGCACAGCTTTATGCAAATCGATACATATTCAATTCAAATGTTAATAGGTTCAACGATTAAAATTTGCCTTACAAGCTATACATTTCGTGGTTTTGAAATCCTATGATTTGGTCTGTAGTATGTCTTCGTATCTTTTCTTCGACACCCTGTAATCAATGAGTTTGTGAAAACACCAGCACATTCTGAAATGATTGCACGGTCATTTTTTCCATCACGCTCTGTCTACGATATAATTAATTTAGATTGTGACAAGAAAAGTAGGTCTGCTCTTAGTTATGGGTCAAGGCTTAAACTGGGGTTACATTTTGGTTAGGAATATTAGATTATTAACTGAAGGATACTTTTTAAAGTAGTAAACAACAAACACTGATGTTGGGCATCAGTCAAATAGGCTATGATAAACAAAGATTAAAGATTTGTCATCAATGTCATAGACTTCCTTTTACATTGTCTTTAATATAGATTTACAAGAATTAGAAACAGATTGTTTTAAAAATGAGTTAGATAGGGGGTTAAAAGAGGATATGATGAACTCACCTCATAAAATACATCCTAATTCCAAGAGAAATTAAACATTTTTATTTTTGTTATACCCGTGAAAACCTTATTTGGTAAACGGAAGAATGCGAGGAAAAGTTTGCCATATTTATAATAAGATTAATGTATATTATGATTTTATATTACGTTGCACTTATATATATACTTTTCTTGGATATCTAGCATTCTGTTACAGTTTAGATTAACTTTGCGTTTTGCATATTGAATACCTTACCCTCAAAAGCGCAAGGAATATACGAATTCTACCAGAAAATGTATAATTTTAAAAGTCTTTTTTATTTCTTTTACTTCTTACGTCCCAAAAAATACCTTAACTTTTTCCATAAACTTTTTCTGATTTTGATTGAAGTCTCTCTCTCTCTCTCTCTCTCTCTCTATCTCTCTCTCTATATATATATTCATACTTCATACTGATTGTATAGTTTTATTTCATTCATGATATTTACTCTATCTCTCCTCCATCTTTGGTATGGCAAAAAAAAAGAAAAAAAAATTGTACAGTGTTATCTAACAATGGTGTAACAGCTGACTTGATTACAGACCAACTTGGTTCTTTTTACCTCAATCTAATTGGAAATGTTGGCAATCCCCTGCCCAATGAGCCAATATCGCACAGTCAAATTGGCCTATCCGGCTATGCTGTGGTTACTCTGATCTATTAGAGAAGAGAGGAATAAAGGGGGAACTTTAATTTGATGACTACCTTATATTACGGTAAGAAATACGTGGCTACAGTAACAAAATGTTCAAGATAATTTGCACCTTGCCCGAATAATTTGTTTAATTTATTCATATTCTTGATAAAAAATATCTAGTAGTGTTTTGAGTGAAACGGGATATACCCCACCGTGATCCTTAAAAGGCTCAGGGGAAAAAAAGAATCAATAGAAACTGCGACTGTTTAAAGGCCTATGAGGAAAGCACCTCCCCGGTATCGGGTAGATTGCCCCCCCCCCCATCAATCATTCTCTGGATACGCCACTCTGATAATCAGTATTTTTCCGTTTTAATGATCACTGACATTGAATAATAACATGTTATAAGCGAGGGCCTCTTTAGATCTGACAAATTAACATTTATATTTATATTGCCATAATAACCCTAGAATTTTTAGAAATCGTATTGTAAAACATCATTTGACCATTTTCAGAACTTTTCAACTGTTACTTTGTATTTTATGCCATGGATTTTACCTCATTCGTTAATATTTTGTCTCTCACCTATACAATTGACGAATTTGTCACAGTATCCATCCTGTGATATTTTTCTTGCAAAAGGAATCAAAAGTAGTGAGAAGAAATATCTTTTTAAAACAGCAATTTCATTTAAGATTCCCGATGACAACATAATTTTAACCCTACGCCGAGGGGGACAGCAACAAAAATGAAATATGACCAAACATTTGTGTGTCTGTTCCTCTCAATAAATCGTCCTGCTCAACATTTTAATCCCATTACTGCTGCAGCTGATGTATATCGCCCAGACTTTTGAATTAGGTTAATAACTCGCTGCCATGGCAATTTTGATCCGATTGCGCCTGATTTTATTGGGTCAACCGAGGGAATCCTATAAACATAATAATGTCCTCACGATATCCCCATTTCCGGTTGCCCTCATTTTCCCCCCTGCAAGTACTCAAATTCGAACGAGCTGGCAATATGAATTTCTACCGACCAATACCAACAGAAAACCATGACAAACCAGGCGCTCTTCCAAAAAGAGAAGTTGAGAAAGAATTTGTCCGAATTTAAAGGTTTGATTGATGAGTTAGAGATAACGGAGATTGGCATGGTGAGGTTGACAAGCCGTGACATTTGTCGAATGATAATTCGTCGGAGGCACAAGCTGAGGGTGACTTTCATAGGCCAATTAATTTCCTTCAGAAAGTTTTCAGTGAACATCATCATGAATTCGTTGACTTTGGCAGCCAAGTTATAATCTAGCACCGGCCCAGAAAAAGAAATGGTGACAGTGTTTCGCTGAACTACATGGTCATTTTGATATTGTTTTGTTAAATGTTTACCAATATTTGTTAATGTATAAAACAAGAAGGGAAAACATATATTTATTTGTAACCAGATTTGCTTGAAATGATAAGTTGTTATGCATATAGTTTTTTTTTTATCACACCCATTTTTATTGCGTTTTAGTATCATGTACTTTAGTTTGAATACTTTTGCAAGTTTTTAAATTGGCTAATTATGTATTCACACTATATATCTCTTTCAGTCCCTTTTTTGTTTTGTTTTCTTTTCTTTCTGCAATATTTTCACCTCTAATATATGAATTTAACCATTAATATTATGTCAACGGCATGCCCTTTCGATGAACTGCCGTATTTGTTTTAATTTGACAGTGCTTTGTGACGATTTAGTTCGCAATAGTCGACGTGCTGAAAGGCAAGGAGTGAAAAATGTGATTCCTTCGTTCAAAAATAGCACGGTGCATTCGTAATTCAAGTTTAACCCATTGCTTACGGGAACCTGGTGGTCCCTGTGTAAAGTCTATGGGAATGTGAGAAATCAGTAGTCAACGGCTTTTAATTTGTCAATTTTGTAAAGATTGAGGAAATGTGAAGAAGGTAATGTAGAAAAGTAGAAAGAAGACAACAAGAAGAAGGAAATCACTGAGCATAACAAGTGAGAGTCTGGTGACCGATGTATAGTACATATATCAGTCGGTATAATTCCTGCTGCATGGAGTTAGACTTTGCATACACGTTTCAAGGTAAAATTCAAAACGAATTACCAAAATTATACAAATAGGGAAGGAAAATGTTAGACAGAGAGACAAAAAAGGGAGAGCATAAATGATGAAAGATGCATACAAACACAGACACGTTAACAGATACGAAGGGTAGGATTCTGCCTTTAAAAAAACTTTTATTCTTTTCACAAGAAAAATCAATCTAAGGCAACATCAGTAGCTCTGCGCATCACTCTTTGAAATGTGGGCAGGTAACGATCACATATTATATAATCCGAATATGAATAATATACAATAAACATCTTGAAATTGCCTCATATATTGCCCTTTACTAAATTTTTCAAAAGTCTTTTTCGATCGGGTTACAAATAAATTCTGGATTCGTGTCTGTGTAGGATCATGATTCCATTAGTATCAATACCAACTGTAAATGCATAAGTATTTAATTATCGTTTTGGTTATATCTGCAGCGAAAAGAGCAAACTGAAGTGACTATCTAAAGAAAGAAAAACAAAGGCTTTAATATTTAGGCCTATACATCTCCTTGCATTTTGCGGATCATCCAAAAACAATCAGTTGACTTTCAAAATGTAAAACATGAAAATCATTTTAGATTTCACGGCCAAATTGATTAATGCAGACCTCTTGACGCTAACTCATAGCTCGTTCCTCATTATAAATCGCCCACATACAATAATACCTTGGGGAACTCAATTTGGTTGAAGCTGATTTCATCGACGAAAAACATTTATAATATTGTGGCGCCCACATATTTCATTCATTTTGACTTTTATAGGTTTATTTTTCTCAAAAGATACCGCCCAACAACTACATAGTATTTTGTAGTATACATTTTATATCGCATCTCAATATGTCCATTTATTTTTTTCGATTTCTCTAATCGATAGATCTGCTGCCAATGAATACATTTTACATACAATTATTGTCTATTCAGAGAATCTTTGATGGTACCGATTACGTCGTTTTCGTGACACTGTAATTTGTTTATGCATAAGAATAGAGATTTTGTTAAGCTACTTTGATAGATTTTCCATTTAATGTTTTATATCCATCTATTGGTCATTTGTTTTGTTTCAAACATCCATGAAGGACAAATGCATTTATTCAAAATGAATTGATGAAAATTCAAAACAAGGCATGCATATATAAATTGAAATGAAAGTAGATATTACACAAAACACTTTCAAAATGGATAACTAAAAACAAACTTGGATCAAAACAAACAAGAAATCGACTTTGTAGACAACATTTGAATAACACAACAGAGACAAGTTTTGAGGTTTATAAGACATACCGTAACAAATTAACAAAGTTATTCGTTTCCTCAGTAAATTATAATTTTTCAAACAGTTTAAAGAAGGTGAGATTCAATTCGAGCGCCACATGGAAAGTTATAAAAGAAGTCATTGGACAATAAATCTTATACTAATTTGATAATCTCATTTCGATTGTTATAAATTTGCAGATTCTAATAACTATACTGTTTTCTTTGGTTAATTTTCCACTTATATTGGTCTACAAAAGCGGTCAATTTGTATTTGTACAGGAAACTTCCTTCATCATGGCAAAATCGATTGAATCTAAAACAGTCCGAATTCACACAAACACTGCCCGTATCTCAGAAAATGTCCATTTAACAAACTCAAAATTATCAATAACGCATAAACATCATGACTCTGAGTTCTAGAATAATTTACCCACATCAGTTGAAACGTGCTCCTCGATTTACTCTTTCAAAGCGGCTATGAATCGCAATCTATAATGATTATATTCAACTCCACCACATTAATTTTCAAATATTTTATTATTCATTTTATGAATACTTTTCGACCACACCGTATATGCTTTAGTACTACACTTCCACTTGCAATTCAAACTCGTAGCGCATTTTCTTTTGTTGGCTTTTTTTACTTTTTGTTAGCTCTTTATGTCGCCTTTTTTACCTTGAGGCCGCCATCGAAATCAAGCAACTCGCTCATGATGGCTGTCTGCGTTCATAAATTATGTTTATTATAACATTTTAATACCCCAAAAGTGTATTTTTTAAAAAGTATTTAAAAGTCCTATGTCAATGTCTGAAAATGTATTTACACATAACTTTTTTTTTCTGTAATATTCTATTAATTTCTATTTTGTTAATATTAAACGCAGAAATCGATTTATTTTTTTGTTTGTTATAAAGGAGACCCCTACAATTGTTTGTTGTGGTAAAAAGGCTTACCTTTTCTCTCCTTTCATACCCCTTCTCTATCATCGTTCAAATAGGAGGAAATAGAAAGAAAGATTGTGGGCCTCTCTTTTTTCTCTGCGAATATATCTTTTTATCTTGTTTCGCTCACACGATACTCTGTATCAGTAGCGTGTCCAGATATAAAAAAAAACAGGGGGCTTAATCCTTCATTCTTTGGGGTGGGGGTGACGAAGGGGGGGGGGGGGTAGAAGAATAAAAATGGGTAGCTTCGAGTTACGTAAAGCGTATTTATTACCCCATGCCCTTTTCTTTTATTTATTCCTTTCTTTTTCTTGGGTCCGGGTTGGGCCTCTTGGGTTCCACCTTTGTTTTCGTTGTATACATATTTGTTAATTATAATGTTGAAACTAAATCCAGCTCGGTTTTGTTCTCGTAAAGGGGTCATCATCAATAACGATCAGGCAAAGCACACTTAAATGAAGAAGGATTCATTTTCGGCGGGGACGGGGCATCCCGGCAGCTCCATCCTAGCTTGATATTCTCCGATTATCGTAATTTCGGCATCGTAATCTGGTCATCACCCACGACAATCCATCGATACAGGATTTGATGAAGAAGGTTCGCGATGCCTCCACAAGACAGAAACGACGGAGGTTCGTGATGCTGTCAAACATGTGTTGGTTTAGGAGCTGTCAACAAGCCAGCTAATGATCAATCGAAAGCCTTAGCGGGCCATTAGTGGCAGCGAAGAAAAATAAGAGGGGAGGCAGAGGGTGACTTGACATCGAGCAAGTTGAAAGCGAGGTCACAGGTACGCTATCCAACGTGTGCTTGTCAAACACCCTCCCCGTTTCCACCTAGAAAATAACACCATTCCTGATATTTGTACATGTTTTAGAGGTAGTAATATTGGACTCTAGAATTGCATTGAGTTATCTACGGCTTCAGTAAGGGAGTACGATGATATTTTTAGATGAAACAAAAAGGAAACCGTTTAAGCCTTTCTTACAAAGTATGATGTTGTATTAGTTTACAATATTTTTTCTGAAAGCCACGGCAACAACAACTTTTTTATAATCGACACTTATCACAGGGTAATGGTTGTGATAAGAACACGTTGTAGTACAAAAATAGGCCTAAATGAATAACACATTAATGCAAATGAAATAAACAAGGAATGTTGCGAATGGAAATCGAAAGATCCGCAAAGTTTTGACAAAATGACTCTCACCATGTGAACGTAACTTTATTCTTCGTTGGTAGTGTGAACATACTTTGCATGTATAATCATCACTTGGTAAGCGTCATGTTCAATTAGGCTTAATCATCTACTACTTAAGTGGCGGTAGATGACTTTATTCACACGGCCATAAGATGCCGACTGTGAAAGAGCTTACTCGCACAATTTGAGAAAAACTCAAATCCATTGCGACACATATCGGTGAAGCTGTTGAGTGATTTGGAGCTAATGTCTCGTGAGTGACACGAACATCCTTTTTTTCTTCTTGTTCTTACTTTCAAAAAAGTTTTTGTAGAAGGAACAAGCAAATGCGATATTAGCCCCTATACCAATAGTCGAAAATGTAGTATTTTCTGTAGGTGTGTGTGCGTACGTGTGCGCGCGCGTGTGTGAGTTGCTCTACTCTACGATGTCTCCTTTGATTTCTGTTATCTCACCCTCTGCTTCTCCCTAATTCTCTGAACATTATATTTGGTTTAAATCTTAGCAGAATCTTGTTATAGTAACAGAATGGTAAAGACTGCAAAAAGCCAGTTAAGCAAATCATATATAAACCAGTCGGGCAGGGCAGGTTCGAAATTTCTTTGATCTAAATGTATAGGCTCCTCTTTAATGTATACCGATCTATAGCATACAGGGTAAGCTTCCTGTTTGTATGTGCAGAAACAATGGAACCATTTAATCATGAAATAAATGATTGTGATGGACAGAAAATTACACAAGAAAAGAAAAACATGTAATGATCTATAAAAGTAATCAATCAAAATATCTTCAAATGAAAAATATCAGAATGATTCTTATTTGACAAAACCTGAAAGGAATTAATGCCCGGCTATGAAAAAGTGTGCGCGTTCAGGGTGGGTGAAGGTGTGCGTGTGGGTGTGTGTGTGTGTGAGTGTATGTGTGAGTGAACCGCAAGTAAAAGTGGGGCATTTTCTTCTCCGTTTTGGGGTGCGTGACGAGCCAAGGATGAAGGGAAACTGTGACGTCATGATTTGGCACCCTTTCTTGGCTGTCATTGGTTGAAAGTTCGGTGGCCTCCTTATATGCATCTGTCGGTTCGCTTAGTGACATGCCGTATGGCATGTATGAAATATGGGGCGTGCGTGCAGGTGGAAGTCATTTACAATGACGGTATAATATGCTATTCATAACGGTTGGGTGTGGAGGATGGGCATGTAACGCTCGTCGTAATGTGTATAGCATAGCATAGGATCTGTCAGGCAATTTGTCTTAATTAGGGGTGGTTGTTTACGATATTAACCAACTAATGGACGCTCTCATCTAAAATTGCAATATGAAAGGTTGTTTGATTTGAAACCAAATTGAAAAGCACAAAAACAAAGAGCTGTATTTGTGACAGGTAATATATTTAAAGCAAAAGATTTAAAATAAATGCCAGTCTGTTTCGTATTTGTTCTAAAAAAGTAAAATATATTCCAGAAGTACCTAAACCTGATGAAAAAATGTCCTGTGTTTCTGACACTAGATTCGCTTTTCAAGAACCATTAAAAAAAAGTCTCATGACGACAACATGAATGTTAATATTTTCTTCTACTATGTTGTGTACTGGAATAAATGCCCTAATTCCTTTTCACAAAAAGAATTACACACTCATAAACGTTTTACGTTTTATCATCCAATCTCAACTCATTTCATCTCCCCTAAGTGATATAAACATCAAATATTATCCTAATTGATGGGTTGGGGAGAGATATTAAACTTTTTTCAAGTACCTGAGGAAACGAAATATATTTTTGTGGTTGAAATTCAAAGATTTTTTTACCATACTGTGCCACGGCAGGAACAGAATATTAGAGTACTGCACTGTTTATGATACGTATCTTACTAAATCGAGAAAACATATTCCTAATTGTCAACGATATTTAATTGCAAATCATTATGCAATGTCCATTTCTGTCCGTATCTAAAAGATGGAATATGCAATTTTGAACAGAAGATGTATATTACTGAAATGTAAATACATGAAGTTAATTCTCCAGTCAACCCCAGCCCCATCCTCTTGAAATGACACGGAACAAGGAAGAAATTCAAACTTTGAAAACTGGATATTAGCATTTATCGCCTCGTATTGCAGGAAAGCAACTCTAGGGGTACATATTTCCAAATCCCTTAAGGGACTTGGCAAAATTATTCAGATGAGAGATAGTGGTGCTAAGGTAGTGACTTCAATGCTAGATGTACAATTAAAGATAATCTGAAAATTTGAATAAAAACGGACCATTATTTATGGTACAAATTGGGGAAAACTGATCTGATCGATTCCTTAATTCTCCCAACTATATTCCTACAATTTAATTACTACAATTTAATTACATTTTAGGTGAATGGAAATCTCACAAAGCAAAAAAATGGCTTTACATTTTTTATAGCCTGTTTTATGTCTTTTTTCCATGGAAAAACGGTTGGAAAAATTCAAAAATGGTTGGGAGAATTTACTGTTAATCACTGTTAGAGGGTGTCGTACATCGACGCCTTCAAAGAAAACCAGAGATATCTTTGTGGTTTGAGAATTTTTTCAGGATTATTTTCATGTCAGAGGGTTAGTACAGTAGAAGGAATATAGTAAGTAACATTTTATACAAAAATTAAGCAATTTTTTTTTCATCAACCGTCAACAATGTTACCAAGTCACTTTAATGTACTGTATGGTGCAATACGACAAGAGGGATATGTTGTACAAGGCAAGACACTTTCAATTTGCTTTCTCCCTTTTTATATCAATTTCTGAATTTATCCTTCGGTTGATCCAGGGGCTATCTTTGCATAATGAATGAGTTTTGGACAAACAGTTTTAGTATCTCCCTCTGGAGGGCTCAGTATTGCTTTAATGTCTCAAAACATTGGCTTATCGACTTGCATTATCGAGTAAGGATGTGGATGAGTGTAAACAGTGATAATATTCCAGGATTCGATGGAGTTGTTTTACAGAGTGCGTCTACCTTTACATTTTAAGGGATCCGCCTATGGGTAGGAGTGGCAGTAAACATCCACATACTAAGAGCATTCATGAGGATTTTCTTTTATGCTGCAATTGTATCCTTTTAGCGGGAACAAAAGTATTAACATTCTTATCTCAGTGTATTTGTAATATTTTTTAAAATTTGTGATCAAGCTATCTACGATTGATCTTTTAATCGCCCAAACCAGTCGCTTAAATGTATTGCGTTGCTCTCTTATTTTGTAGGATCAATAATCATGGAAAATTTGGTACTCTTTGTAAAGCATGCGTGTGTGCGTGTGTGTTTGGACAGGGGTGTCCTCAAAATGATCCGTAATTTGGGAACGATAATGCTCATATCCCTCTTCGCATCAAACACTAGGGAATGTTTATTCAGTAAATTGATTTATAAGATGTTAATTTCGTTTAAAGAATGTCAACGGCATATTAAATGAGGACATAATGAAACTACTACCTTTAAATTGATAATAACGAGTTCATTACGTGTCGTAACCCTGGATTGATTAATGGTCACCGACCACGGATGTCTTATTCTTTTATCAATGACGAATAAGTTGTATATAACCCATATGATACCATGTGTGAGGTAATTTGTCTTAATTAGTACGTGTCACTCTTGTTTACTGCATGAATAGTCAGCATACTACGACCTTCCTCTGTCTTTGTACGGGCAAGGTTCAAGCCATGTACCCGTTTCTCTCCTAAATTTAAACAGCAGTGCATTAAATTTGAATTTAAAACGAAAAAAATATGTGCTTAACGTTTTCCTTAATTTCCTTAAGGAAGGAATTTTAATTGAGATTGTGATGGAACTGATGAAGAATCGATTCAAATCTATTCAACCATCATTTGTAAGAATTCTAGTAAAATGCTTCTTGAATAACTAAACCTGTATAATTCGGGCACTTTCTCAGAAAACGGGTGAATTCACGAGAGTCATATTTCTCTTAAATTTCTATCATATTATCGAGTACTAGTAAAAATTACTTTCATTTAAAACTAGGAAGAACAGAAAGGGGGGAAAAGCAAATATGAATACATTTTTAAACAGTAACCGAATTAGGCACTTATAGGGATTTTACACACACAAATATACAGAAAACGCTTATGACAGGTAGTCAATTTGTGCGGATCATGATGATGAAATGACCTTCATTGGGTTCTTTTGAGTGTTTGTGTGGAAAGTTACATTAAATGGAATAATAGCACATGTCGAATAAACTGTAAATGTGATACAAATAGAGACATACAAACAACATAATCAGTCAAGATAACTTCACTTTCCAATTTGGAAAGGGGTTTTCCCATTTTACAGCCAGGAATAAGGATGAACCTATTAAAACGTGATAAAAATCACTTCCTATCGTTAAAGTTTGATAAACTATCCGCGCATATCAAAGCTTATACACTGTGGTATTTCAAGTATTCATGCTTGATTATGTGTTTGTTTGTTTGTTTGTTTAGTCTCCTTCAGAAAATGCTCACTAGACAATTGTTTGGCCGGTTGAACGAAATTTGACCTTTGAAGCGACATTTTGACTAATACTCATGATTTAGCATGATACATACCATATCGAATGAAAAAGAAATTAAACGCCATTTATATAAGTCGATTCATACCTTTTTCAAAGCAAATTCGACATGCGAAAAATATGATTTAAAAGATTGAGCTTAGTTTGCTCGATGATAAAAAAAAATAAAAAAAAAGGAATGAGTTCACTTATGAGTTATGATTAAAGAAATAACCCTTTAAACAACACTATTTTTCCCTTGTTAAAGCTTAATTTAACATCATTAGGTATGATACCAAATATATATCTTGTCATGCCATCGAATTTAGGAACGTTTTCAAGGCATTGTTATGTTTGAGATTGCGAACATTCATGACAATTTTTTTTGTGGGGCAAATGTTCATAGAACCAGTGTCCCTTAATTCACCCGTAATAGTACACTGAGTTTCGGAATATTAAAGATATCATACCAACGTAAAAAAGGGGTGAATCAAATAAATCTTTTGGCTTTGAAAGTATATGTCATTTCTTTTGTTTAAATAAATTATTTCAATGCATGCGTTACAATAATTAAAATGGTAAATGCTTATTCGATATCTTATCATTATTTTTTTTTCTAAATCAGATTTTAGAGGACTCTTTATTTGGGCTCAACGTCCTTGTTTGATCATAAACCCATGCTCACGGGAAGTAAACTTAAGTTAAAATTGTGTAATTATAATCATGCATGTACGCACTCGTGTTTTTTGAAACGGAAAAAATCGAACAAAATAAAAGTTTCTTTGATTTGAGTTAAAATTTGATTCAGTAATACTTTCAGTATCCCACTTATAAACGGGACGTTTCCAAAATACCTGACGAAACTTTAGATTAAAACAAAATACTCAGTGGGTGCGGTATTTACTTGGTAGAAGAAATAATACATTTTCCGTTCCGTTATCATTTTCTGTTCTTCAATATATTTTTTTGATATTTTATACAATCTTATTGGATAAGTTAATGTTAATTTTTGCAGTCATTGAATTAATGTGTTCCTTGGCCATGCTTATCATGCTCATATTTAAACAGAAATAGAAAAAATCGAATCAAATCACATCAAATCGAACCTTAAAAGGTACTACGTCTCATTAGTAGGTCATTAAATGAAAAGGTTAAATTTCAACTGCATTTGAAAGTCAATACTAATTTGGAACTTCCCTCAAACGAGAGGGCTTGAAAAGGCTTTTAGTTGGAAAATAACGATCATTGGTTGTCGAATTGACTTAAGTGATTGCAAGCACCTAAGTGATAGTCTGATTTTCCTACCCTTTCACCAAATGGTCGTACGATTTGTGCTGCACAAAGATTCAATCAGTTTAATTTTGGCCATTATAAGTAGTGGGTTATTGATTGTAGGAAAATGTTTATATACCTGTTATAGCTCATTCTATGTTTGTTATTACCAAAGAAAAAATAGGTCAGTCAGTCTCTCAATAGAGTCTGACAGTGAATTCTAGAAGGTGGACGGATTTCCTTGCATAATTTGAATACTATAGGACACTGCTAACGTTTCAATTTTACAGATAGGACATCCATGACATATATATTCATAATTCCTGCAAAGTTCTTCAGAATTTGATGTTGGCTGCAAATTTTACAGATAGGACATACATGACATGAATAAATAAATAAATAAATAAATAAATAAATATTCATAATTCCTGCAAAGTTCTACAGAATTTGATGTTGGCTGCAAAAGGGACAGTCTCTTTAAGGGTTCATTTGAATATGGTCTCATCGAATGGGAGGGAACGGGGAGTGTTTATGTCATTATCATCTCTCATCTACTTAACGGGCTGTGTTTAGGACATGCTTAAGGTCATTTGTCTTAATTAGGCTACTTGTTTACTTCACTTACTGTACACCATGACCGACCTTAGATTCCTTCGCAGGTCAATAAGGTCGTTAGCGAGCGGGCAAAAAAAAAAATACCGCCTCTATTCCATAAACAGATACGAGTAAATCCGTTCACATTGAGTTAATTTTAGCACCATTTTATGGAATGGAATTACATTTTTTACTATCCAGTTTGCTACGATACTATCAAGTTCCACCGTAGCCTGCATACAAAAGAAAATACAAATTGTAGATCTATACAAACTGTAAATTGGTCTTTGTTGTCGATTGTCGCGTTTGTTGTGTGGGTGAACGTTGTGTGTGTGTGTGTGTGTGTGTGTGTATAGATGGGCATAGATGTATACCTTAAACGTAATAAAAAAAAAATCAAAGTTAACCAAAGTCAAGTAGATGTGAGGGTATTATACAAAATGATTAAAGAATATAATACATAAGGGAAATGTGTCTCATAAATACGTAATTGCATATGAATGTATGTAATATTTTGACATGGTACTATTTTACATATGCCAAATGGTTTGTGTATGTCGTATTGGTTTTAATCATGATATCAACTAGAAAAGTTTTCCATAATATTTGCTGACGATTGAACAATCTTCTTCTAATAATAATTTTAATAATAATATTTAGCTTTTAATTATTACTTATCACAAATGTCTCTAAGCGCTTTACAAATATATTATTACCCCGGTTATTGATTCAATGCTTGCCCGCACACATTGTGTGCACAATCTCCACTCCTTGGGAAGCATTCCAGCCATGCGTTTATACTGAACACTCAAAAACTGTTTGACCAACAGTGACGGTCACATCCTACTGGGTACCCAGTTGTCATGAACAGTTAGATTAATTTTGTAAATTTTACCATGTTGTGTAAGAAAAACAAAATGTTTAGTTTATCAATAATAGGTGTCGGGTCGAGACTCTCGAAAGTCACCCACACTCACTGATCTCATTACTAAATATAAGAAAAAGACAAATAAAAGCAATTTTTTGCTTGAATTTACTGACCGCCGCGCTGGTCTTCCCGTAGAGTATAAAACACGCTTGCTTACATACATGTGTATCACCTGACGAAGTGTTGCAGCGGCGCACGAAACGTCGTGATCTTTAGATTCCTTATTGACCTCATTGCGAGACAAACGAATATCACTAGCGATATTATTTTCGATACTACATCTGCAATGAGTAATATATTTAGCATTAAAGTGATAATAGTGTACATAAGTCCTTTGAAAAATCTGCAATGCAGATGTCTAAATTTGTTTTCCTTCTAAAATGGGAATCCTGTCAAAAAATTGTTCCGACAATCCATTCGAACCTGCTTATCCCTATAATGCTATTGACAGAAATAATCTTGAACGTTATTTTTCCAATTAATTGGGTACTTACGATGTTTATTCTAAATCTATGTAGTCCTGATGTAATAGATATTGATTGATATATGATCAATACATATTACTAAACAGTGAGTCAGTACAATGAGGCCTGTTTTCACTATCATATACAGTGCCCCAACAACAACAAAATAATTTACCATTAAAACTTGCCAAATTACCCCTCATAGATTTTTCTCAGTGAATAAATTTTCTGAATTACAAATGAATAATTGTTGTCAATAATTACCATATATTTAGCCAATTCTAGGTTGTCTTTATCACGATTTTACAGTGTGAACGTGAAAGTCTTTTCCTGTTCGTGGTACAAAAATAACCAGATATCATGAAAGTAGAAACAAATCACATGTACTCTTTTTTAATCTTGAACTGTTATTTTATAACATTGCGGACGGTGTATAGATGCAATCTCGTTATTCAATCTTCGTTTTTGCTTTAGCCTAATGTAAACAAATCTTATTACGTCTTCGATGTTGGGTAGACGACTTGACAAAAAGCCCACCAATTTATCATAGGGAGAGATATTTGCTTGACTGTCTCACAGACAAGATACGTAAAAGAGATTATTGTGGCTGTCCATAATTGAGCAGTGATTTGATCTTCTCTGCTCGCTCGGTCATTAGCCCAGCAAGCTATCAGGTTTAAAGGCTTCATACAACTTTGACAGGAGGATTCTGAAGAACAAAATATACTGGCGTTTGAAGTTATTCTGCAAAGGTAACAATGGACTCTGTAGAAATGATTGATTATGAAAATGTGTTATATGACAGATACCCTTTTTAAAATTCATTTACAGAAAAGGGATGACAATTTTTTTAAAATAAATGTTAAATTTACAGCACATTTTGCGGATAGAACGAGATGTTAGAAAGGGATCGAGATGACATTCTGCGCGACTCCTACATGTCACGAATTCGCTTTCACCAAGATGCATACACATTACAATGAATTTAATATTCAAATATGCAACCAGTATCATTCGAAAGTCCAAAGCATGACTAATGCTCTAACATGTGACCTGCCACCTGCCAAGAGATCTTTTTTTTTGAAAATCTTTATATGTATTAATTAAATATTTACATGAGGGCTTCACAAAATTATAGTGTAATAAATTTCGAACAAAATCTTTCGTTTAACTCTTTGATAGTGTTCTTTTAGATTACAGAGTCTTCAAATGTCATGTATACTGAAGGTTTTGTAGAATATGAGTGTGCTCGAGTATGATAGAAAGGGGCGGACTTGGGATTTTCAGAAAGCAAAGGGGGCGGAATGTTAAAAACAACCTGTAATTTTCCTTGATTTCGAGGGAGTATGGCAAATTGAGCGACCAACGTCTTTTTAAGAGTCTTCTTAAAGTAGCAAGGACAATGTCCTCGACTTGCCGTGGGTGGACAATTCTATTCAATTCGCATGTCGAAATAAACTCTTGACATACATCAAACAAAGGCGATCATTAGCAAAATACTTCAAAGCGATGTCACCGTCCCATATTAAGGAATTTTATGAACATTAAAAACACAATGCACTGTAAACAGTGAGCAGGTGATATACGGTTTCACCTCTCATATAATATATATATATATATAATCATATATTAAAACAAACAAACTTTAAACCTTTTCAGAATCGAAGATATTCACATATCTACCTACTATATTGTTCATATAACAAGGAAGCTGTAACTAGTTACAGCTTCCTGCTTTAGCAATCAAACATAATGTCTTCAAGATATTTGCACAGTATAGTCTCCAGGCAAAGACTTTTATTTTGACTTCTCAACACAATTGCAGAAAGAGAGTCTCGAACATGGTGCAACATTGGCAGTCTGTTATTGCTCACACATACTTTAACCATACTTGTTCATCCTAAGCTCAATATTAAGTGGCGGGGGGGGGGGGGGGGGG
>BEXV01000083.1:24116-57607 GCA_003118195.1 Hemicentrotus pulcherrimus | reverse complement strand
TAAAATAGTTTAAATAGTGGAATCCACTATCGGAAGAGTAGTTCAAACCACTACCATGACTATGGTGTGATTACACTACCATATTAGAAACATTGAACTCCACAAAGTGATCCTTCATATGACTCCTACTGATTGGATCTCCACTCTTCTACGTTTTATGAGAGTACAGGAGCTTTAAAGAACAAATATAACAAGTTCATGAACTCGGTAAAACACACAATCCTGTCACGCTTCCAATCCTTGAGTGCTTGTAAGATATACATGCTGTCCTGGAAATTCCAAGAAAATGAGGGATTTTCCAAATTTAATTACTTGTTGTGTTCATATTATTTTGCTGGGGAAATCCAATTTTCACGGAAAAAATATCTTACATTTCCATTTCTATCTTTATATTTGGAAAACTGGTAAACATTGCGGGAAATTCTTGTCCGTCTTTTTCACGTACCAAAAAGCCAATGCAAAGTTTTAAACTTCGCCCTTAAAAGACAAAACAAAAAGAAGCAAGTGAGCAACCAAACGAACCTAAACGAAAAAATATCAATCGTCGGATATTTTTCTGTTTAGTTGACAAATAGAAAACCCCCTCAAATTAATATGAACAATTATTTAAAACCCCTAGTCATAATTACAAGGACCATAATGTTTTCCCTTTTTTTTTGTATTTTCTGTTACAATTTTACCCAGGGAATTTTTGAATAAATTACATTTGGAAAATGGTCAATGTCCACATGTTATAACTAGATCCCACTCTATTTCACCGGCTTTGAAGAACGACTAAAACGTACAAGAAGCCGAATATCTTGTCAGAGACAATAATTTCTTTTCATAGGTACGTTATTCTGAAGGTTCATCTATCCGAAGTTTTCTAAACTCGGACTGCTATATGGGGTTCATTATTCTGAAGGTAAGTAATTTTGACATCAGATAAGGTTTATATCCCGAATTACGGATCTTCCTTCCATTTCTGGATTACAAGCATTTAGAATAACCTTATAGAAATGAAACTTCGGAATCACGAAATGTATCTTCGAAAAAACATGTAAGAAACAATCTACCTTGAATAATGTGTTCTGAATATTCTAATAATATCTGGGCTTTTTGTAATTAATCTCTTCAGTCCATATTCTTCCCCGGGAAATATATCTTAAAATGATTGGGATTGACTGCGGAGACATACAAACGTCAACTCCCATCTGTTGCTGTAAAATGATATAAGATAAACATAACCATACACCTAAGTAGATTATGATGATAATAATGATGAAAATGATGAGGAGGAAAAGCAAAATGAAGAAGAAGATGTAGAAGAAGAAGAAACAGCAGAAGAAGAACCAAATGTGATATGATATGATTGATTTGAATCATGTATTAAGAGATAAAATTCATGAAGAACGAGACAAAGTGAAAATGAGATATATAATTAATTCCCGTCTCAAACATACAATGTAAATCAGTAGCATCAACTTTAGCTGCAAACATCCCCGTTCTATTGCTTACCACTTTAAACACCTCTCTTTTTTCCATTGTGGCATCACGCGGTTATATCAGGGAAAGGAGGGTCAACAGTTATTTGACATTTGTTCGATGCTGTTTCTCATCTTTTTATTAATACAAAACTTTGTCTTGTTATGATCTGGACACTAAATCATTTATAATTCGACATGCAAAAACAAGCAATAATTCATTGTCGAACATTCGATGCTTGTTCATACGACTTAATTTAAAATTGAGATCTCAAGGTTAAACCCCTTTAAAAAGGTTGAATCAACATTTTTGAATTTTCTTTTAGTCAGTTCCGTTGTTTATCAATATAGCTTAGATGATAGATAGATAAATGGTATTTTATTGCATCTTTCATGAATGGCAGTGTCACAACTGAATTGCACATGAATTACACGAATTGGATATATATATTGTAAAAAAAAAGATGAAGGTAAAACAAGAACAACTGCAACAGGGATGACAAGCGATGTTATGAAGGTTTCCAGAAAAATGACCCATGTTTACAAAGCAAAAACTGAAAAAAAGGGAATTCAATTTCACCGTTGCATTGTTGATGCCCACATAATTTTGCCTCCCATCTCTTTTTTGACGGATTTGTCAAGATATCAGTTCCACAGTTAAACCCATCCTTTGACCAAATTTTAAATTGACCTTGCCAAGGAAAACATACAAATTACATTTCACGACGCCTGGTGTTACACCTTCACCTCTAAAAATAGAACTTTAAGTACCAAGAAAAATAAACCTGTTTTCATGGGTTGCCTCATAAAATAAAGAGGTTTTTCCATCTCTGAACTACAAAGTCAAAAGGTTATGGATAGAAAATATTGATTATGTCGTAGGACCTTTTATGAAAGGTAGTTGGCTGAAAGTGTTTTTCATTTTCTGTTGCATTTGGAATCAGGCGTTCAGGAGTAGCTTTATATCACGTCTTCTGACGAGTTAATGGTTTGTTAGTAAATATTTACTCACATTAGGAACGGTTACGTGATAAAAGGAGGCACATGCAGGTTCTTACTTGAATCAAGGGTTTTGACAAAAAAATGAAATACCCCCACCCTGTTAAAAAAATGTTTAAAAAAGAGATATCAAATTTCCGTTTCATAAAACTTGGTACCAATATCAACCTGAGAAATTGGTATAAAAAACATTGTATTTGATTGATTGTTCAAAGAATTGTTATGAAATAATAAATGTTTATGAATCAGGGTCTTGATCAGATTTAGGTATAACAGAAATATGTCAGCACATGCTTACAAGCACGTACACCTATGCATCACTGTAGATGAAATAGATCATGATTTTATTCTTTTCTATATGATAGGATTGAATGATTGATTTCCTATCACAGTCCCAAAACAACTTAAACCACTATAACAGCGACATCCCCAAGAACTCCATCAACAACAAACAAACCAGACTGTGAATACTTGTTTTCATATCTATTCTTGTTTAAAACATATTCATGAATTACAAATAATAATGATAATATCCTCTTTAGGCGCCTAATATACCACAAAGAAAAATTGAAAAAGAAAATATAAGTGCACGCAGAGGAGGAGGAGGATGGGGAAGAAGAAGGAGAACGCAAAAGAGAAGGAGAAGAATGAGAAGAAGAAGAAGTAGAAGAAGAAGAAGAAGAAGAAGAAGAAGAAGAAGAAGAAGAAGAAGAAGAAAAAGAAGAAGAAGAAGTAGAACAAGAAGAAGAAGAAGAAGAAGAAGAAGAAGAAGAAGAAGAAAACGAAAAAGAAAATAATACTGGCTGATTCCTTTCAGCATAACCTTTGGAATACGTGTGTGTAGGCAGGTTCGTTATAATAATTATGAGTCATGATTAAATGATTTTCTGACATAACCTTTTTGATAAAATCAAAGCAGAGACTCCTGCGGGACATTGCAAATATGCACCCCCTGAGTGTTTATTATCAAAATTTAACCAAATAACGAGGCTGATAAGTTTACAATCTGCTTAGTTTAGCAAATGAAATAGTCGCGTGATTCTGAAGATTATCATGCAAGAGATATGAAGACCGTTTGTAGCTTTAAAGGGCAAAAATTGATCAAAGTGAAGAATTTAATCTTACATATTTGCGGCTGCCTTTGATGATCGGGATCGGAGGTGGATCCGAGGGCCGAGGGATCCATTCCCCGGGGAAAATAATCCCTGGCAATGGAAAATGTGAGCACGTTTAAAAAGGGCATTATAAATGCTTTACAACTCTTGAAAATGTCATTATGCTCTTTTCGTTACCTTGACTTCATATATTTTGTTATCTTTTAAAAAATACACGCATCTACAATATATTTCATTCGATGAAGGATTATTCTCATATCTTAAACACATTATCATATTCCAAGATTGATTACAATATTCCATTTCAAATACTGAAGGATTTGATTCTTTGAATCACATTTTAGCTGAGAATGCTTCCCATTTCTTTTTTGAATCCTGTGTCTTCTACTAGCAAATACGGAGCACAGTGGCGGACGGTTCTTAAAGGCCCCATTTTATCACGTGATATGCGTCAATGCACCAATCGCACTGCAAGAAACGTCGAACCTCTATTGTAAAGCAGTCTCCTCTTTTAGCAAACTGCACAGCTTCGCCACCGTACGGTGAAACTTGTGCACCCCCGTGAGAACTATTCAATCAATATTTATTGAGATGAAGGACGATGGATAAAGAAATGAATACGTATGAAAGATGGCGAGCAAAGGTTAATATGTGAGTTGGAATTCGTCCAGAGAAAAGAAACAAACATGCCCCGTGGTTGAACTCCGGTAAAGTTTGCTAACGTTCTCACAGTCTGACGTCGTTTTGTTTGCTCTTTCAAACCTCTCTATCCCCCTTCTCTTCCTCTCTGTCTGTCTCTCTCCGTCTCTCTCTCTTTCTCTCTCTATTTCCTCTCTCTTTCCCACTCTTTCCATCTCTGCTCCCTCTCACAATGTCTCTCTCTATCTCTCTCTTTCTCACCCTTACTTTCTCCTTTCCTTTTCTCTCTTCTTCTTTCATGTTGTTTCCTTCCCTTTCTCTCTTACTGTGGTTTCTTTCTTCATTTCTATATACATGTTAAAATATATCATAGTTCTACTAGCCTGTATACAACAAATTACAGTTTGGTTAGAACCACATGTCTTAAGATTTTTTTTTCAGGATCCCCATCGTTTTAAAATCCTCTAGCTACATGACACGTCCTACATGTTTTGACGTTTTCAACTAAACATTAAATAAATCTGTAATATAGCCATTTAGCATATGGCACTTTATTAATCTAACTCTACCAATAAATTTTGCAGAACACACAAAAGGAATGTATTTCATTTGCTTAATAACTAACGCATAATAAACCATGTACCTAGTTTTCAACAGAAAGACACACAGGGTATCCTTCTGTTTTTTACTGAAAACCGTCGGAGAACAGATGACGATGAACCCTTCTTGTTAACGGTCAGACTAAGGTATTAAATCGATTTGTCTTTTCACTGATAGACAATGATCATAGTAAACAAATCAATATTGATGCTCCCCTCCCCTAATCCCGCCCTCAATTATCTATACGTTCAATTGAAATCCCCATTTCTTATTCAAATCATTCATACTGTTGGATCCAGCAACATACTGAGATGCAGAGTGAGATACAACGCATTAATTATGTCATGCTTACTTCATTGATCTGCCAATCACGAAGTGAGTTCTATCTCCTTAAGGAGATAGAACTCACTTATATATATGATATATCAATCAACGCGTATCTCGAAGGGATTGTATTCAAATTGATCCATCAATCACCCTAGCTGCCAATATTGTTAATGCTTACTTAACGATTGGGGTGTAAAGATAGACATCAATAGAAACTCATATGTCAGTCATTTAATTTTAACTGTATCACTTCCATCATTCTTTGTAAACGCACACATACACACACGCCCACACGCACACCCATACCCACTCCTCACACAATGTATCAACATCTCTCCTTTCCCGACACCTATCGAAATTGCTAGAGCAGACAACAAGTATTATCTTATCTAGACCACACGTTATATAGCTCCTAGATTGTCTAGCTGGTGCTCCAAAATAGTTTCAATTTGCCCATTTTTGATTGAACATTGACATTTGTCATCTTATCTTCTTTTGATAAGGGGGGCAGGATATCATCACCAGATGAAACAGGAGGCTGTTATCATCGGCCCAGTCCTAATTACGCTAATCATTTTCAAAGGGGGGCTGTTCAAACAATACTGTAACGATGAGACCAGAGTGTTTAGGCTGAAAACATGCCAGTTTCAATCTCAAGAAGTGGTGATGATGAGGGCTTGGAAACGACAGCAAAGGTCGAAAGTCAGCGCGTCAAGCCAAGTCTTTGTCCTAATCACCTTTACCGTTCATTAAGAGTCATCATCCATGTCAACACACCTTTTTGGTGTCGTGGAGTCTGGGAGGGAAAAAGGGGGACAAAAAGGGACCCGTAAGGGCGTCTCCTGATAATTCTAATTTAGAGGGGTGGGTAGGGTGGTATAAGGTCTAATAGGAAAGAGTTTCTCTCACATACAATTTTGGCTACATGGCTTATAAGGAGGCTTCCATCCGAAGCCCGTGACATCCTTAACCGAGTGATAACGGACTAGGGCCTGTATCGTTTGAAAAGTGCACTGTTAAACCAAAGGAGTTATTATGCTGAAGCTCAATTGCTCCTTACTCATTATGCTCCATTTTGCAAATACAGCTGCGTAGGCAAAGGCTGACGAAAATACAGATTTCCAAGCCTTCGTCAAAAAATCTGATGAGATTTCTCGAATCGTATTAGAAATATATCATACAGTTTGAAAATTGAATATGGATATCAGGAATAGAACTCTCCTTCTTATGAATTAGGATATGCTCTTTGTATTAATGAAACATTGGTGTATTAACAGGATAAAATATGTATGCAATGATATTTAACACATTGACAGAGGACACAGCTTATGGGTAGAGCCGGACTGGAGAAGTTGCATTGGAGCTAAGACGTCGTCCTCGATAGGCGAGTCACGTGACGCAGATGGAGACGGCTAAAGAGAGCGAGCATAGGTTTCACCAAAATAGGCAAAATAGAAGGAATGAGAGATGCTGAAACGTAAATTTGATTAATGATGATGATGATGATAATGATAATAACCTAGGCTTCTATAGCGCGTTTCATCTTCGGAGAATATATCAATTCACTTTATAATAACAAACAACAAAATTGCAAATAACTACTAAGCAATAAACTTAATGTAGTTTAAATTATGTTGAAATACAATAATGCGGTTTAAATGACATCATTTTTTGTTGTTGGAACGAGCAGGATTTCAATCATGATTTAAAGGTAGTTAAGTCTGTGATGGCTCGGACGGTATTGGGGAGGGAGTTCCAAAGACGTGAAGTTTCAGATGAGAAAGGGAATATTTATAGTGACTGTGAGCATATTTCACGCTGTTATGACAGCGAGTAAATTGGCAACAAAACGTTGTGCAAGAACATTTATGTGAGTATGGAGGTTAGTAACTCCATGATGTGAGTAAAGGGATTACATACTTGCCACACCTGAGTTTGAATAATCTAATCTACAGCACACCAAACTGATTTCATTTTTTAAAGTCCCGGTGGCATTTCACTTTCGCAAGCCTTACCCACAACATTTCGGGGAAATTCGTCGCGAGCAATGTGATTATATTTTACGACCCGCTTGATAACATGACGCAGGATAGGTTGGGGTACAGAACAGTGATCGGAAGTGCGCGTTACAGAAAGGACGAAGTGGTGGCTCCGAATGGTGATGGTCGCTATGGCAACGCGTCAAACAGTTCGCTGCCAAGAATTGCACTGAACACGGGAAATCAGTATCTATTGGGAAATATTATTTAACATTTATGCCCCTGGCACATAGAAAGAAAAAAAATCGTAATTCCATAAAGTTGGACCTATTCTGTCCTTTATTTGTTCGTTTGTGTTGAGCTGATCTTGTATTCACAAAGCTGAACAACACAACAACATATTACTTTTAATATAACTTGGGGGCTGGTGTAAGGAAATAAGTCTTTTAGGGGTAAAATTGGAAATTTATATTTTCAATCACTCATGAGTGAGTTGCCAATTTGTCTTGTGATTTTCAAGTTTTTCATGTCATTAATAATTTCTTATTAGCTATCCGATTTTGCTCAAACTTTTTTTGATTGGTTTGTCTGATTTTTCTACCTCTTTAATCCCATTTTAACGCTTTCGCTCATGGTCTTTCAAACTATTGAGGTAAATGTAAGATCGATATGCATGTCTATTTAGGGAAACGCGCTTAAAATAAAACATACAATTAAACTCTGTTAGTTATCCAGTTCATCCAGTGTTACAAAGGGCAACATATAATCATATCAATTAAATGTAACTAATAGCTTCATATTATTATTCGGTTCATTGATGACCACGACGACGACGACGATGATGATGACGAGAACAACAAAGTGTTTCTGCCATCACAAATCTAGTTTCATTTTGCTATATTCAAAATGGCCTAACCGCAGAATCTTCTAGATTTCGTAATTAACCCAGTATAATTGCCTTATCTTCCCTCATGCTATGCCAGTGACGTCACGACTCGGGTTCAGCCCACGTTCAAGAGTCACATTCTACCGGCGTCCCACCGTGAAGGAATCTCCCACTAATTATCACTGTATACACACGTAACCTGAGCACTTCGTAAAACTCGGTAACGCTTGAAAAAGCGGACGTTTCTTTCTTCCTGATTCAACATAATATTTTCTGAACTTTTGACCATTCACTGATGATAATGTATATCACCCCTTATCTAATTATCGCTATATACACAAGATAATTGGCCGCAGGGAATATACCTGCTTGTTTGACTTGTTAACATGTTTTGAGACCCATCGATAATTGCGTGAAGTCATGTGACGGGAAAGAAGGGTGAAGTCATTGTTTTCCTATCATGATGATTCAGCATGAATATTTCTATGGTTATGATATAACACTTTTAAAAGTTGTATTTGCACGGATTGTACTATTCCGATACTTCGAGTGATCTAAAGTATACTTGAGGACTCTATTCGAAATTATATACTTCTCATTTTGCGGAAGATGTTTACCCCAAATATACATTTGTATACATTCTACAGATTCCTATAATCTTGAGTGACAATTTAATGAAGTATGATATTTCAAAATGTGCATCGATTTAACGACTCTTCATCTGATTTATTAGTTGTACACGAGTGAGATATTGATTAGATTGAGTTTCAATTTACTACACAGTGGCATGTCATCTTTAAGAATATGAACAGGATTATTGAGACATTTTTCTCAATTTAACACTTCATTAAGAAAAGCATGAAATTATTTACTATAGTTTTTGGTTTTGTGTGAAAGTATATCATATTGGGCGAATAATCCTTTGAGGTAACACCTAAAACCCCCTTAATACAAAAATCAATCAGGCAAGCATTTATGAACGAATCATTTGTTAAAATTATTCAATTACTCAACCAATCAACCAATCTATCGTTAATTAGACAATTCTTCATACACTTACTCGAGCAAAATTAATTCCTATATAATTAATCAAACCAGTAATCAGAAATGTTTTTGATCGAATAATTAAACATTAATTGATTTAATCCATCAATGATAAGATAATTCAAACATTCATTAATTACCAAACGATCAATCATTTAATCAATATATCAATCAATCATCTGAACCTTCAATAAATAAATTACATAAGAAAAACAAAAAACAATCGAATATTCCGACAACCTTTCAGTACCATTCAGTTGCAAATCTGACATGTATATTTTTAGTGAAAACTATTAAACACACTCCTCAGATCTCTAAAGGTGAGGGTCGCTCAGAATCCTATATTTCACGGCAGCGATGGCGACCCATTTTTACGGTCAACCCTGTTTCTTATCCAGTGCACTTTTCAAATTCTTCTATGCTTCTTTGTTTTAATTAAACCGAGGTAAGATTGACAGGGATGACCCGGCCTGATGAGGATGGTGTGTTCTTGATGAGCCCAGATGATTGCCACAGTAGGAGCATGGAGCTTAGTCTTCACTTCTAGTCCCCTTACCGATCAAACTGCCCATATATTTTAAATTGTTAATAATACTATTATTAATAAAATCAAACAACGCTGTCAATATATTCCTATTCTTCTTAAAGTTTAGGTAAATCGTTATTATGTGTTCCAAAAATGTGAAACGAACATTTAAAATTGATGGAAGGCGCTCTATGTAACGGATAATAAACTGTGTGCCAAAATTATTATCGATATCCGGAGAGGTAGTAGAATAAAAAACTTGAATATTTCTTTTACATTGTTAAAAATTATAATCATCATATCATTTTCATGGTTTGTTGAAGCCCATCAGTTCTGTCCTTCTGGTCTATACAATTTTGAGCAATTTTGTTTGGTACTTTCCGCTCCTTTTCATCCAAAGAAACCTTGATTTACGAGTGTATAAGCTTGCCGAGGATTGTAGGTCTAAATTATAATGCCTTTCATTTCACTTTGACCCTGATCAATTGAATTATTTTATTTATTTATTTATTTTGTTTATCTAATCCACTACGAAACTCATTATGAAGCATAATCAAAACGTTGGTTGAAATGTCGAGCTTGAAAAACATTATAATAAGTTTGGACGCGGCATATGAATTTGAATTGAAGATTTATTAGATGTTTATAGATTGAAAGATGGTCAAACAGAGTGTATCGACAAAATAGATTTTGCTTCCAAAGTCTCTCTCTCTCTCTTTACTTCTTACCAGGCTAAAGTGGCCAGTAGATAGACTAGGGCGACCTTTTCTTGGTACCGAGCTGTACGTGCTCTCCTGATTGTTTCTTCCCATCAGAGCCTTGCCTTCAGATCTTGAGAGGCAATAATGAAAGTCCGTTCCGTATGGGTTTAAGGGGACCTCTTTTCCAATGGAAGCTTTAGGGGCATAACCGACCCATGTCCTCTAATTTAACAAAAAAAGTTGTACATGTTAAAGTGCACAAGAGCAACAAAACGTGCTTCTACATTTCCCCCGCATGTATTAATATTTAGACCTAAAAGGCAAGAGGATGTTGTGCGCTTGTAATATCCACGCGAGTAATATTGAGCGGCAATCATGTCTTGGGATTGATTAAAGGGGTAGGTGCCAAGGACTATGATCAATGGAAGATTTTTAAAGACTGCAGAAAATGTTCATTCCCTTCATTATAATTTTTCATTCAAGGTTTCCTTTTGCATGGAATGGCGGACGTTATCAACACGTTGGAACTATTAGTGTAGGCGGAAAACATAATGGCCCGGTCCAAATGGCCGATGGACACAAAACTTATGGATAAAGGACACAGCGGACGAGCAAAATTTCGGGTATGGCTCCATACGTTTTCATCCGCTCCGGAAATGGACAACATTTGCGAATATTTGCGTAAACAGAACGGAAAATAACGGACGTGGGTATTATGTAGCGGGGATGTTAAACGGATGTTCATCGGAAGCTTAGCGGATGAATGCGTATGGAAGTGGATGACAGCTTTGAATACTTTATATACGAGATGCATACGCTTACATCCTTTCTATTTTCGTGCTACTAGCGATTTATTGACGTTCCATGTACCTTATCTTTCCTGCCTCTTTCTGTTTTTAGCTGCAGCGGATGTGAGTTGCGAGGATGCCCAGAGGATGCAGAGAGGATACAGCGGATGATAACGGACATAGAACGTTTGTTGCTCGTATTTGTCGCGGATTAACATCGTACACGGCGGAAGTTCATCCGTTCTAAAAGTTTTGTGCAGCCCAAAACTTTTTGCGCGGATGAAATCACAGTGGACGGATGCTCGACGGATAGAGCGTATGAAACACGCATGCAATAAGTTCACAGCGGATGCATAGCGTTTTCCAACGGAGGGCAAGATTTGTTTACGTTTTACATCCTCTTTGCATCCGTATGCGCAGTGGAACCGGGCCTTTAGTTGATTTTTAATGGAGGATCATCCGCATTTTACGTGTATTTGCTTAAAGGGGGGGGGGGCTATGTTAGTCTCATGCATCCCCCTCCCACGACCTGCCACTAAATCCTTCCTTTCGGCGACTTTTTTATAACATACCTCGCCCTCTCTCCCGGTGTTTTTTTTTCTTCAATTTTTCAATCAAGGAGCCAAATTATTTATGAGAGGGCGATCCAAGATATATACAGGTGAACCATAGATGAGAAAGCAAACAAAAACACATTTCCACAATATCAATCAAACATTTTGCAACGAGGCGTGAGAAAAAAAGTGGAAAATTCGAAACTAAACGAATAAAATATTTGAATGAATGAACTGTGCTATATAAAGCGTGTATGACGAAATCAAAACCATGTATACTCTTTACGATAACAACGTTAACAATAGAAATAGTACATGGGTCTTTGGTAGCCTTGGGTCTCATGTAATCAAATAAAGAATGAGTAATAATATTATTTTGAACTTTACCTGACACTCTTATGTTTTTGCACAGGTGAGTTGGCTCTTTGCCCTCAGTAAACACATACCTGCAAATAATATCATGGATTTGCAACAGCCGAGATAAATGTTCGTTTTGGGGAATGTGGCACGCACGTTTAATGACACTTGTTTGTCATTAAACTAATCGGGGGAGAACGTGATAAGAATGATTATTGATTGAGTAAAATTATTGGTTTGTCGAATTATGTAAACATTTGTTCATTTTTATCATATTCCGAATAATTTGATAAGCAAGCTTGAAAGGTTTTACTAAGTGTTTAACAAATGAACATGAAAAGTGGCAGAAAATGATTTTTTTAAAAGATGCCCATAAACATTTTGTGTATTGAGACAAATAATTACGAAAAAATTATGAGAACTTTGACTTGTTATTAACGTACGAACTAATCATCACACTTCTCTCCAGAAAGAAACATTCATAATATAGTATGACAACATTTTAAATATCACAACGTTGTTCATGGCATTATATTGGCCTTTCTTTATGAATATTGTATAATTTTCTAGTAAATATTCAGCTCGACGTTATTTTGTTATTTTAAATGCGAATAAAACGTAAATAAGCGAACAACTAATTATTAAATACAGTTAAAAAAACATGACATATTCAAACCACCACTATTATTCTTGGAGCGGCTACTGACCCAAAAGATAATATCGATGGTTTTCCAAACAGTAAACGTACATGATAATTGCGGAATAAAATTGGAAAAATGGACAATCCACCCTTGTTGTATATTTGGACCGAATTCTAGTCTTATAAGCCTCTTAAGCTTCGTGTCTGACAACTGATGGCTTTACTAATATATGTCTCGTGATTTTCAGTTTCATTTTAGAATTTGTATAAGTACGTCCGCCTTCTAATCTTCAAAGATCTTACATCTATCGACATTGAAGCGACGATAAGAACAGCAAAGTATGGAGAGAGTTACAGAACATGTTTGGTGATGCTGCAAAATTATTTTCACCATTTCATGACATGTGTTTGAACTCCAACAAAGACCCGCCAATGCAAACAATCGACGGAAAATTGTCCATTTATAGCAACTGTATTGGCCTAAATAAACATGTTGATACCATGTATTTTCGAATTAGACAAAATTATTGACAGGCCTATTTTTAAAACGGATTGACTGTCGAATGATCGACATGTATGAGCAAAGTGTAACTGTTTTTTTTTTTTTTAGCGATATTTTAAAATTTATTGAAGCGGTTTCTATCTCTCTGCAAATAAGATAAACAGAAGACGTGGGTTGTATCGATAAGTGAGTTACCCTTGCCTTAGATAATCTTACATCTTCCCACGCACTCCACTAATCTATTATTGATTTTGACAAGGGCGAAATATTTTCGAACGACTGAATTCTAAATGAAAGGTTTTACCTGATGACATTTTGTGAATGAATGTACATGAATGTACATGATGTCCACCATTTTGAGGGGAAAAAAAGAACTTACATTTTATGTAAATAATGTTAAATACTGTATGTGTCAAGGTCTAGTGGATACGTCACCTGAATGTGGATCACAGGGTCCGCGGTTCAAGTCCCGCCGCGACACAAATCATCGGCATCCTCGTTACGAGGTGGGGGAAATGCGAACGTAAGAGGCCACCGGCAGAAGGACATGAAGGAGGGGATGGTTGTGGGTCATATCATATTTGTTTAATTACTTCTCCCTCTTTTCCGTTTCTTTCTCCCTTTTTTTCCATTCGATGGTTATGTGTATGCGTATGTGTATGCGTGTGTGCGTGTGTGTGTGTGTGTGTGTGTGTGTGGAGGGAGGGGGCACGTGCAGCTACGCCATCGGTGTGACGTCGTCCAACTGCTTCCCTTTTGTGTGGATCTTGGTACAGGGAGGTACTCATAATCGCCGAGAGAATCACATTAGTGATCATAATCAATGGGTTTTGTTTGCAGTAGATTTTATTTCATGGAAATTTTAAGGTTTCTATTTCTTATAATGAGTACACTTAACAAATCCTTAAGTTCAACTGTAGAGCAACACAATACCTATCCCTAACCTTAAAACTTACCGTATAATCATTTATAGCCCTCAATGTAATCCTAAATCTAGAAACGAAGCCCTGAGAAATTGGCACCTGAACAAATGTTAGTCCTTTTCGGATATCATGGCATTTTGCAAATTTCGAACGATGGAAATTTCCATTAAAGTTTGGAACCGACATATCTACCATGTTTACTATTTAATTTGTTTGTCTTTGCAACGGAATTTCTACAATTGATAATATAAAACGTGCTATCTGATGCCTGATTACTGACTGTTGTTTGGCTTCATCAAGGTGGGCTTATATCAAGTTAGATATCAAAAAAAAAAATTACATACCATAGGTCCTTTATGTTTTAGAAACTAAATAGGGATTCGGGTGTAATCGAAAAATGTGATATATTTGAGGAAAAGCATTTACTTGTATTTTTCTGTTTCATGATAATGTGACATAAGAAAATAATAATATAACAAAACAGCCTAAATTATGGAACGTAGTTTCTTACTAGGTACATTTTTGCTAATAAGACAAATGGCATGAATGGGCTCATACGATGAGAAAACATTTTTGTGCAATGATTTTCTTTGAATTTATTCAACTACATAACAAACTATTTTGTTTCTAATGAAACGAACAAATATTTCACAGTGGTTAATCTATGACATGATTGGTCCCCACTATTTACAATGTTGATTTGTATTTGTATCAAAATGGCTGACTAAACAATGATCTAGTTACTTCTTTTTTTAATGTCAAGTACAATTTCAGTTTGTAATAACAAAGTGAGATTGTTTTGAATTGCTGACCATCACTCCAATGAACATTTCAGACTTACCCTGTGTTTTGTGTTTTAAACTAAATTGAAAAAGCCTTTATCGTTTTTACAATGAACGGTTAGCTTCTAGTAAATTGAGTCAAGAACTTTGACTCTGCCGTCCCAACACTAATATCAAATCGTCAAAGAGGTCATGAGTCCAAAAGATCACAAGTCCGAATGATATTTACACCAGCGTAACAATCATGTTGCCGATTCCGAGTTATTGAACCCTACGATTTGTCATCTTCGCTATTTTGCCAACCGTGTCATTATTGAATATTCGGACAGCGAACTTTAAGATTTATTGAACCTCCGGAATAAAATCGTAACATAATTACAGGCGGATTACTGAAAACGATCCCTTCTTTATCTTATTTTACACCTTAGGGAACGTCTGTGTCTGGCAAAATTTAGGCATTCGAATCTTTGGAATACAAAAGATGCAGTCATATCGACGGACTCGGCGGTTCTGGAGACATGTCATTTTATTACATTCGTGCATATGTTTCTCTATTATAACGTAATAGTAATAACATCTTATAAAAACGTATTCATGTGCTTCGTCGTGTTCTAGACTGTGTTTGCGATTTTAGGGCGTATGATTGAAAGTGTAAAAATAGTACCATCATTAAATGACCACAACAATGAACTTGGTTAGGCTCAGCCTTATAATGTCAGGGAGTGATTTATCATGTGATTTTGTGATCATTATTATTCATTCGCCGGAACATCCGGCGTCTACCATCAATTATTCAGATTTGTTCTCCTTTTCATGTCACTTTGCAGATGCTATCGCATCACCCATCATTATTATCATGATCAATATCCTCTTCGTCATCGTTATCATTATCAACGTGGTCATCATCATGGTCATCATCAAGGGTCATCATCAATTTGCAACCTCTCTTTTTCCCTAAAATTTAAATCATGTTTCATTTGTAATTTTTTTTCTTCAAAGGTATTAATTTCTGTATTGATATTTAATCATTTCAAATATAACGATATCTAAACTTTGCATAATGTGCAACTTTGCATATTGGTTGGAAGTGAAAATAGATAAATGAAATGAAATCAACATCAACATCACCATCGTCATCGTCATCAACACTGCTACCAAACGTTGTCGTCATTTTCGTCATCACCTTCAGCATCGTCAGCGTCAAAGCATTACAATCACTTTCACCAGCATCAATAACATCATCATTATCATTTCCATCATCACCTCCAGCAACAGGATTCATTAAGCCCATGAAATATCCCCTTATCTATCAAGTCTATAGGATATCCACTGTTATCATACTCAAGATAGGTCAATAAACTGTTAAATAATAACCACGCCGAGGATTGGAGAACGGTGGGGTTATTCGAAGTGCAATAGCCCGAGAACACGAATTAAACGCAGAAGACACCCTACAGGCATTGTTCACACCAAGCCAATGCACAATCATGTGCATCAGCTCATTCTGAATGGTTCCCGAGCACGCTTCGCTCTATATAGCATTCGTACACCCCAAAACCAATGTACGATGAGTGGTGAAAAGAACGGGTTGGGAACCACGCTCAACGAAAAAAAAAAAAGAAAAAAAAAGAAGAAGAAAAGGAATTTATCTTACACGTGAAATGTAAACAGATCTAACGAAGACAACAATTTGTTACCGGCGGTATTATCTTTGTGGGTTCTCCCGCTCCCATTACACCGTGGATGGCTCAGCCGCTATGTTCATATCTGGGTACGAAGTGAGATACTTGACGAAGTTTTTGAGCACCGTTTCCTCTATCGATCGTTGCGTCCGCCGTAAAACTATATCATTTCTTTCAAGAGAGGAATGAGAATAAAATAAAGTTGACCTTAAGCAGATAGTGACTAAATATTGCCGAAAGATTGCTGTAAAAAAGGGATGTACGATGTCCTTCGTACAGACACGATCAAGTACTGTAGAGGTAAAGTAGACAAGTGATTTCATCATTTGACTAATCCAAACATTCGAATTACTGTCTAATATCAAGTGGTAAGAATGACATTGGTTCTCTTTCAAATGTTTTTATTCCACTAGCAGAAATAAAGATTACCCCTAAAACTGCACGAAATGAGAAAAACAAAGTGGTTAGCGAAAAATGAATTTATATTGTACAATAAAGAAGAAACGAGAATCCATTTGAAAACAAATAGGCTATTTGATCATTTAGTTGGAAAGTAGAGCAATTGGAAATGGACCAGGATAAAATTGGATCATGCAATATTTGTGGTGACAAATTCAATAAACAGATTCAACCAAATGCAGGAAAGAAGTGAAATTGATTACCGTGATGCATGGATTTCGTTTAATCATGCTCGCTTCAATTTCTACCGAAAATGCAATTTAACATGATTCACATGTTAAATTGGCAAGAAACCACCTTGGTTCACAGAATTGTGATGGGCCATGGGGTGAGTTAAAGTGATGGCAGCGAAGAAGATGTGGCGGTCTGGAAGAGGGGGTATGAGAGCGACCCACTTCCATGCGCTACCGTTCATTGCCCTACAGCATCCGAAGGTTAAACATCTGAAAACCTGCTATAAATACCACTTTTGAAATCGAGTTTCCCCGAGAAAATTATCATCCTTTTGACCGGGGCACGGTCATGACGGTTGAACGATTGGTTGCGGATATGCATACAATTGTCATGTTCACAATCCCAAATGCACTCAGGAAATCGCATTCATATTTCATTGTTTTTTTGTTGGCTCTGTTTAAAGCTGTCTGGGTAATAACGTCGCCGCTGCATTTATCGTGTATCAATTTATCTCTTAAACGACATTGGACAGGTCCGGACATCCACAAGATTTCCGAGCAATAAATAATGTCTCAAAAGCAATTTGACTTCTTTTTAAAGAGAAGAAGACCGGAGCCGAACCATTGTTGGGATGTACATGATACGGAGGAGCCCAGCAAGAAAAAGGAGATGATTTCGTTTCATTAGGCGTGATATATTTACGAAGTTGACAGGTGCGAAGAGGCAATTTAGCGAGAAATCATCCTATACACTATACCCCAGGGGCAAGTTTGATAAGTATATTTGTCACAGCATCCCCTAGAACCTCCGAGTGGAATAATGTAGATAATAAGGGGATATTACCCGTAGCAATGTGTTTGTAAATATCAAAATGAATAGTAGGTTATATCGGAGCAGGCTATGAAATATGTGTTCTGTTTTGAATCGTCATTTTGAAATTAGATGTAATCCAATTTTAGGGGAAGCTTCAGCATTAAAGCCTTCCGGATGAAAGCTGACGATTGAAATCGAAACAGAAAATAGGCGTTGTTTTTTGTTTGTCTTTGAATCAAAGTCCCTTAATTTGTTCGCTTTATTTCGAATAAATGAGGACAAGAACAGACATGATACATGCAGGGAGTTAAAGAAGGGCTATAGTTTCTATACCTTTTTAAAGTTTGTATATGATATTAGAAAAAAGTGGCTCAACAGTTGGCGCCGCAAAACGTAAATCACTCACTCTCTATCCTATCCCCCACTTATCTCTCTCTCTCTCTCTTCCAGTAGATCTCCCCTCTCTTCTCCCACTAATACCCATCTTCCACTGTCTAGATCTCTTTATTTTTCTTATTCTCTCTTGTTTTTTCCTCTCCCATCGTATTCCCTTCTCGCATCCCACTTTCTCTCACATTACACTTCCCCTCTTTCTCTCCCCCCTCTCTCACTCGTTGTAACAACATGTACTTCACTTTTGTTTTATCGGAGGGAGGGAGGTTCAAGTCTTAATGTATCATCTCTCTTCCTCCCAGTATCACTTCATCCTTCTTTCTTTGTATCGATTTCTCCTCTCACTTTTCACCCTCACACATCTTTCTTTCTTTCTTCCTCTCTCACCTACTAAAGTACTCGTATCAATATGTCACCCATTTTGGTTTATCAGAGGGAGGTTCAGGTCGTACTGTAGTATCTCTTTAACCCTCTGATGTTTCGTCATCCTTCTTTCTCTTTATCCTTTCTCTTCTCACAATTGATCTCTCTCTCTCTCTCTCTCTCCCATTTCTCTCTGTTCTCTTTCTCTCCCCTCCCTTTTGCGCCCTCTCTCTTTTCTGCTCACTTACTCTTCTTGGCAATATCTCCATCATTTTTGTTTTATCGAAGGGAGCTTCAAGTCGTAATGTATTATCACAGACAGCTTGTCGCCAGATCTCTCTTGTCTGACCATAAGGGACAACAGCAAATTGACAAAAGATATTGGATGGTCATGCAATCAGGAAAACGCATTTGACCGTTGAGCAGTGGGGAAAAAACCTTTACTTACATTTCAGCCCCGTTCATTTCGTTCCTTCGATAAAATTTAAGAACTTAAAAGACTTTTGGTTGTAAGAGATTACACGTTTTTGCATGCAAGAATTCTTCATGCATCCTGTCTTTCCTTTTGATTATGTTTTATGTGGAGGTTTAAATCTCCTATTCATTTTGAAATCAAGTGTCTTCGCTTCTGTCGAAAACGGCACAAAACATATGTTTTCAGCAGTTTCAAAAGTACATGTAAATTTAAAAATAATAGTTAGAATGATGCTTCAAGGCACCTAAAAATTGGAATTGAATTTGATTCGGTCTTTGTAATATGTGATATGATTTAAATAATTCCTAAAGGAAACGATAAGAGTCTCACTGTCTTAATCCTTTGCATTGCGGCTCGTTGGATAATACCCAAATATGTTCATTTATTTGTATATCGACGGTATATGAGGAAAATACCGCCGCCTGGAACAGGATCACTGATACGGATTTTAAGTTTATCATACAATGGAGCATTATGAAGGTCAATGGGGAGATTAGAAAATGAGTGGGATAGACAAATTGATGTATTGTTTCTATGTTTTTCGTGTCATTTAGATTTAGATTGCTTTTCAGAATATTCCTCATTAAAGTTATTTCGATCCCACGTTTCTTCTTGAATAAAAAAAAATGCTGTTGCTTGTGGTGACGTGTTTTCTTTGTGTAAAAAGAGATGATAAAGCGTTGCTATAGTAACGCAGTATTTAAGTGCAAATATCTATGTAGAAGGATAAAAGACATATATAGATAAGGAGCGAGAGAGAGAGAGAGTGGGTAGATATGAAGGGATGTACAGAATAAGGGTTAAAAAGATGGGAAATAGGAGTGTCGATGGTCTACTGCATCAAAGGAAGATCATGGGGGGGGGGGGTAAGGAGAAAGTGTGCTCATGTCTTGTCACAAAATTCTTCCTGTACACTTCAGGCTACTTCTCGTAGCATTCGTTCATGTAATGCATGCAAGTTTGGGCATTATGAGATATTGCAATAGATAATTTGCTTCCCTATTTTGCCCTACCCCCGTCGACTTAATTTTCTCTTACACTTTTTCTTATTCTAACATTCATCACTTTTATTTTTGCCATTCCAAACTTTCGTCGCCCTTTCTCCCCTCTTCCCCTTCCATAGCTCTCCGTCAATTCCCTCCTCCCCTACCCATCAACACGTCGCCTCACTTCCGCTCTCCGCTCTCGTTGTTTCTCCCTCTCTCTCCCCGCACCGACGAATGATAATGAACAAATCAATACATCATAATTACAGACATTATTCCTTTTGATCTGATTATATGGCATGTTCATGATGTGATGGAGGTGCACAGAAGGCGCGATGATTGCGGTTTGACATGCACATACCGCCTTTTAACATGTGGGGAACACTTACACTCAACTTGGGTGCAACAACCGTAAATGACTTTATCAAATGTTTTACCGGTCGTTGACTAGGCCTACATGCCCGCCGCGACGCACACGAGGAGACAGAGAGAGGTGGGTGGAGAAGGAGGGAGACGGGGAGAGACGGTTTCATGAGGCAGCATAATGAAAACGTACCCGTAACGACCTCCTATAACTATAGCATCGAGACAAATAAGATACGGTAGAGAGCTTGAGGGATGGGCAAGAAATAGAAAGTAATCTTTTTCTATTCCCCCCAAATTGATTTTCTCAATATGACATGTGTCCCTGGTTCAGGGGAGCAATAGTCATCTGTCGCATCTATGTCCAATTTAGTCATTCCGTCATAATTCAATAAAGAAAGATGATGAGGCTTTTATATTACTTGGAATCGCTTGGAGAGCATGTTACAAACTTCAAATATTGCCTCCAATATTATTATCTCTCTCTCTCTCTCTCTCTCTCTCTCTCTTTCTCTCCTACCCTCCTCTTTATCTCTCCACAAGCAATCATTTCAAAGGCAAAGATAGTCATAAACGTCCTATGACTAGTCTGAAGGTCACTTCCAAGGTAGAATATTGTGTGCGTGCGTACAATGTGGGTGTGTATGTGGATAAGTTGTGTACATCTGATTATGGTATGTAAGTGTGTATTACGGGCTCGGGAAATGATTTGGATGTGATTTTGGGTTAAGTAAAATGTTCAAATTCATTATGAATACTAAAAATTCTATCCGCATCGTAATACAAAACACAAGCACACAAAAACCTAAGCACTATGAACAAAACCTTTAACAAACCTAGCCATCATCATTTCTTTTTTTTCAAGTGAATGTTATTAATACAAGTAATCATTTTTTATCTACATATTTTTAAAAATAATTTTCAACATCAATACCAAAAGATTAAAAAAACATGGTACTTTAAATATCAAGTCTGCATCGTTCTTTGTTTCCCGCAAAAGCAATGGTAGAAGCAGAATTTGTTCCTAGTTTTGTATGTGTATATATATATATATATATATATATATATATATATAAGTGCGAGAATTCTCAACTCTGACATGACAACGGGTGTTCCAGAATATGTAGGCGTACTTGTTAAGTACAGCTACGTCTCACGTTCCTAGACCATTTTCTTCACGCCTATATATATATATATATATATATGTATATATATATATATATATATAAAGATATTACATATTTTAATATACGTATAAAACATTTTACCCTTCATCCCCATCTTACGTTTTACCGTATCTAAAGGCTCCGCATCGTTTAAAGTTTACAAGACACACACACACAATACAACCATTTCGTTAGGAGATATGAAATCTTGCAAAGAAAAATATATTCAATTACATGTATATGTATATCAGACATTCAATAAAATTGTTAATATTAAAAGACCATCTAGACGATAAATAATGATTGATTTCTTACTAAAGCGCGCGCGGAGTTTAACTTGAAGTGAACTCACGCCGACCTGTCTGAAGACAAGTTGTATTTTAAAATAAAAAGCAGAGGAAATCATTCCAAAATAAGAAAAAATACACAAACGAACACTTTTAACAGCATTTTACCAAACATGATATGTTACATAGCATTCATTATAATTTGAGAAGCAGGAATTATCAAAAAAGAAAAAGACTTCTGTTGAACTTCTTTTAACTATTCACTGTTTATAACTACGAGACAATGTGCCTTTGGCGATGAAACATGATAAGAGCTTCCAAGTATGATAGACAATTTCACATAATAACATCCGGAAATTATCTTTTGTAAACGATGCAATGCCTGAGGTATGTAAAGTCTTTATAAGAAAGACATCTCCTTAGAAAAAGAATCGA
Organism: Hemicentrotus pulcherrimus; assembly: GCA_003118195.1. Lineage (NCBI taxonomy): Eukaryota > Metazoa > Echinodermata > Echinoidea > Camarodonta > Strongylocentrotidae > Hemicentrotus > Hemicentrotus pulcherrimus. Next base: position 35,186 of record BEXV01000083.1, on the reverse strand, counting down.
TTTGAGACGAGTTTGCCTTTCCACAATTTCGACACAATGAACATCAAAACCAACAACTTTAGGCGGCATCAAAATCATCGACTTCCGTATCTTGACAGGATAAGACACCCAAGCAGACAAAATGTTATTCAAAGGATACAATGATTGGAGAAAATGTCATTTAAAGTAAATAGCCCCAGGTTACTGCCTTTCCTCCATTATGTCTTTAAATTACATCTCATTTTTGCAAAATTTAGTTGCCGATATGAAAATAAATAAAATGAATGTATCATTGAATTTCATACTTTTCAACGACAACGACGACAAAAAGTGTACTTCAAGATATGCCATAAGCTCCCAAGCCTTATTAAAAGCTAACTGTGAGATTTCTCTGCACATTTACAGATTCTTCAAGGCATTTATTAAAACAAGTATGAAACCTAAAATACGTCAAGCTTATCGAAAGAAGAAGTTGTTGGCGCTCCAACGTTTCATCCATCGACAATAATTTCCCCTGATATTTCCTGGTCGAAGATGGAGGGTTAGGACTAGGGTTATGGTCAGGTATAATGTTTGTCCAGGGTTAAAATTAAGAACTGGATAGTGTGAGATATTGAACATGGAACATCAATTATCACCAGAGTATGTGTCGTACAACCCCTCTCAATATCCCGATACATCCATAACCTCTAAAACCTTCTCTCTCTCTATATATAAATATATAATATAAAAACCTTATATTATGAGGATTTTTATACAATCGTCCATGTACATCCATGCCATGTAAAGATTGTGATTTTGGACAAAGGAGAAATTTCGTTTATGATCATGATTGTATTGTAATCCACCTCATTTTTTCAAATAAGGGAGAAAGTCTAGGGGTTTTCCCGAAGTCTAACATTTAATCGATTTGCTTTAGAGCCATTGTTTGCCTTGACATCTCCACTCCAGGGTATTTGATTTGGACGGAAAACGTAAACGTGCAATGAATTGTAGAAAACGTGACCTAGAGAGAGGGAAAAGCGAAAGTTAAGAGAGGAGAATGAGAGAAATTGATGTACCGTGACTAATCGTAACACAAATACTAATACGAATACGAATTACTCATATCATAGACCTTCTAAGTAATATAGATGGCACAAATCTTCTCATTGTTATTTTTTTAAAGTTATCGTATATTATGTAAAGATGTTTAGCTAAATAAATGAAAGATCACTTTATTTCATTCCCAGAATGCAATTTTGTGTTTATTGTTGCTCTATACTAGGCCTTCTCAACTAGTTTATTAGAAGTGCCTCAACGAAAAGAACTTGTAGTTGAAGTGCCAATTTGTATGATGGACTGTGCTGCGAGTGAGCGTAGCGACCAAGCCGACTTTGGACGCGGTCCACGGGCAAAGCCCTAGCGGACGTGCAGCCCCTAAATTTTGTAGAATTTTGGGCTTTCTAAAAGCCCAAATGTGGCATTTTAAACACCTTTTTATTCCAAAATATATTAATCATAATATCATATTGATGTGGAAAAATTAGTTCACTTCCTGGGTACAATATTACACTGGCGGTAAATTTATATGAACTTATTTTTGTGCAAATAATTACGGGAAATTTCAAAATGAAGTCCAAATCATACAAACAAAAACAAGATGAGTCCAGAGATCGGCACTGTTAAAATTGGTAGCACATCGTACGCACATTGTAGAGTTCAGGTTTAGAGTCGTAAAAAATGGTTAAAAAAAAAAAAAACGAATTCCCTTTTCTCCCTGCAGACATGTTGAGCTCAACTTTGACTGCAACTCCTTGTTTTTGTTGAGTTCTTAATAATTCTAAAATATAATACTTTTTTTTTGCAACATTCGCGCGCCACTCTGACTGACCCTAAGTGCCACAAGTGGCACGCGCGCCGCCAGTTGAGAAGGCCGCTCTATACGCTTTACACAGTGCTTATAAAGAAAGTGTACCAACTTTGGTAGCCTCTAATTGAAGAGTCATAATGTATGTGACCTTAAATCATATTTCACGGTAAGGGGGGGGGGGACTAATACCCTTGGTAATGATACCATACTCATAAGTGTGCTGCCACGTACGACTGAGCAACAGGCTTTTCAAAAAGTATTGTCACAATACTCTCGTTCCAAGTTTGGGCCGAAGCAATAGATGTGAGTCAAATGCCATCGTGTAGGTGTTATCTCATTCCAAAATCAATTGCGCATTGCTACATTGAGTATTATGTAGTTGAAAAGAAAATGTGTTAATATCAACACAAAACGAAGTAAATGCTCATTAAAAGCAACATTTATGATATAATCGTCGGTATGATGATTACAACCCTGACTATGTTCGCATCACTTGTTAAAGGCAGCCCTTCCTATTGAGGGATACAAAAATGGTAAAAGTTTATTTGAGATGTTTTTCCTTTCATGATAGCCTACAGTCAATTTATTTGATGCTTATCAATATGTGTTCCTTCTTGCATTTGGGTTTTCTAAACTTAGAGTTTACATTCGATATTCGAAACAATTATTTTTACTGGACCCAAATTCGTGAACAGCCTGAATAACCAATTTGTTGAAAGCCCCTCCATTAATTCATTTAAACAAAAGATCAGGTGTTTTCTTTGTAGTAAGTATGTATAGAATTAATGTTGATGTCGCGCTGGATCGTACAGGTGATAATACAGACTTTGTTTTTGTTATTTTACAATGCCATTGATTTCATCAATTTGCTTTCTCTTCTCTCTCTTCCTCTTCTTCTGCCTCTTCTTCCTCCACTTCTATTTCGTCTTCCTTTCTTCTTCTTTCTTCCATTGTTCACCTTCTACTTATCATTTTAATATTTTTTTTCCTTCTTTTCCTCTCAAATTCACTCTCCTTGTACGTCAGTCTCTAAAATCTCATACTATACTACTCCGTATATTCGCCTCCTATAATACCTTTTAAATTCAGACCTACTGTATTGTGATACTCAGTACGGGAGTCTATTCACATACAAGCTATGCTTTTTATTTAGGCTCCCCACATTTTACATTGTTTTTACCTTGCCTGTCATATTCGAAACTTCGTACTTATTTTCCGTACAATATACTTGATTTGAAATATTTGATTTTGTATTTTGTGTGTGAAATCTACTTTTATACGCTTGTATAGAAAAAATAAAATAAGAATTTAAACTGTTTTTTGATGTAAAATGTGGAATTAATAAACTTCTAACTTCAAACACCCTATGCTCCTTGCGCATGCGAAATGGCGCAGTGGACATGTGAGCAGGGAGAGCTTAGATATCATCAGACAAGAAGTTAGTAGGCTGTTCTAAATAATATAGGTTATCCTATATGGATTCAAACAAGGTTATGTGAAGGTCTAGGTACATTGCATCATTTAAAACAATGATGCACTGAGGTATGGAACATAATTCAACATTTAACTATTAAATGAATTTAAGACCAAAAAAGCAGATGCATATAGCCTGACCCACATTTGTTCCATCAGCCTAAAGTTGGTATATTAAGTCGAATTGGACAAGACTTTTTAAAGACCCAGGTGCTCATTCACCCGTGGTAGAAATATTATGGTTATGGTATCATTGGAAGGACACAAATTACTCCTCACTTTGAAATAGATATCAAAGTAATATTGGTTATAAATGTTTAATTAGGAGCTATTAAGTTGGGTACACTTTAAAAAAAAAAAAACGCATTGTATAATTACGCGAGAAGAGGCTCTTTGAGATGTATATGTATATTTTGATCTTCAATGCACCAAATTTAGAGTGTTGATGACAGAATGAAGTGTGTGCGTATGGTTGGTAATTATATTTAAACGTCTTTGGTTGGGTGTGCATACGTGCGTGCGCGTGTGCGCGCGTGTGTGTGTGTGTGTTTGTGATTGTGTGAGTACGTATTTTGGATTTTCGCAGAACGTTACACATCAATCATAAATGATTGATACACATGTAGAAAGCGACCCTTAACGTCACCATCCGGAGGGCTTTCGAAGGGTTTATCAGGAGGATGAGTTCTCGTAAAGCCCGGTGACAAACAATATTTTAAGCTTTCTCATTTGTATTCTTTTTGTTAATCCCTATGTGGAAGAATATCACGGTACTGGCAATTGTATCTATAGAGATCTGCTCCTTAGAAAAGTATATTATTTCACATGTAAGTTAAAAACTGAGTTAATCTGGGGATTCTAAAACTTCCCGATACACAATAATTATTATTAAGTATTCCAGCATCAAACATTTCGAGTAAACTCTTCACATTTTCTTTGGACAGTGAGATGGCATGACTAGAACTTAAGTTCATCTGTAACTGCGAGTCAGAGTAGGCTCCACTAGACCTTCTGATATCATCTATACTCCAGCTGAACTTTGGAATGGAGCCCCAGAGATGGTGGGTACGAGTCGGAGTATTCGTGTCTCTAACAAGATGCGACGCTCCAAGCATCCGGCACTGTCCCCAACTCACCGTCTTCAAGATGCCATCTTTTCCTTCATCAATTTTATCTTTCCTTTGTTACTTTCTCAAAAGATTTATGAGGTTCAAAGGGAAGAAGGGATTTTTATAGAAAATGCAACCAAAACAAAAAATGCTGCGTGTAGAGATTTATAAAACACACAGCGAATTTAAATCATATTAAAGGGATCCGGTAACTTTGTCTCAGATTTTGAAACAAAATCCTGGATTAAGCTCATGCTGCAATGATAATTATTAACCTTTAAGTCAGTCAGGAACCCCATGAATTTTACAAGCGGATCGCCTGTCTGATTATCAAGATATTTATGATTTGAATTACAAATTTTGAAAATCTTTTGCCAAACGGTTTTCATTACACTACAGTCTATTGGGGGAAACTAGAATGGTGATTATTGGAGAAAGTTTTCTTTCTTTGTTTCTTTCTTCCTTTAATCTTCAATTTCGCATTCTATTTATATCTGTCATTCTCGTAGCATTGACTGATTCTAATACGCACTTGCGGATTTGAGCGGAGGGGCTAAATTCACCCATGCCCCCTCTTAAATCCCAAATCGTGCATATAACTTCAAGACACACTAACAATGTCCCACTTTACTGAATAATGCTGAATAAAAATGCACATTCAAAACGTTAGTCTGCTTGTTTTTTTTTTTCTTTCTTCAATATTTTTACTTTACCAAATATTACAAAATTACAAAATCCGGAATTAGCCCCGGCTGACGCAAATTTAGTATAAGACTTTCTTTTTACATCGAGCACTCATCATCACGATGCCAATCAGTGTTTATGATTGCAAGCATACCATGACATCGTCAAAAAAAAGTATCGAAACGAGGTTAACTAAAGGTGAACAAATGTGAAAGATATGCGCCAGATTTCCTTTAATCGAGAAAATATGTCAAACAACGGTCATCCTCGGCCTAAATAGTCATGAACCGAGGAGCAAAGATGTCTGATTTCCAGACTCAATTTCGAGATGAACAGTCTAAAATTTCAAAAAGACAAATATTTCTTTTGGAACATAAAAATCTAATCACGGCTATCTAGGCATCAGTATGGAAGTCATCGTTCTTTGTTTCTCCTTCACTGCTGGCTTTATCATGTCACCAATTAACTGGAGATGAACCAGAAATACGACAGGGTCATTTGGAATGAAAATCATTAATTTCTCTCGACTTATCCCCCATTAATCTTATTTCACAGCTCCTGCTCCTATGGTAAAGACTAGCTGCGAGGAAACCGCATGTGCTTGGGGGATGACAGCTATCCCGCGTAAATATTATTTCCACATTCTTTCATCATAATCGGGACCTTACAAACGGGGGCGTATGAGTAACGACAGGGTCTATTCCCGGGCGGAGGAGGTTCGGTAAAACTTGAACATCGTAAACGCAAAGTAGAATCGATCTGATGAGCTATTGCAATGTCACTATGAATCAAAAAGCAATTTGTCATGTTCGTCCGACGTACCTCAATGTATTCGTTATTCAAGACAGGCAAGAATATAGAACTTAGCGAGTATCTATTTTCTACTGCCAGATTTTACGTTAAAAAAATATAGTTTAGGGTCCATGATCTTGTTCGAGAATGTATACGGACTTTCACTTTGCTTCTTGCGCCAATTTAATGATATCAAATCTAATTTAAGTGGTAAAGGTTTTTTAAAAGCTTTTTACGAACAACATGTCGCCCTATTAGCGCATTTATCAATAGAACGTGTGATTTGTTATTATCGAATTCATGTATTTTACTTTACCAATAGCTTATGTTTACCCGCTATATCAAATGTGTACCATTCGTGCACATTACAGCTTTCAACATGTTTGCACTGGGTTATTCAACATCCCTTTCGCCACTATCTACTTATGTTGTGAAGTTTAAAAGAGCGCTTGTTTCCGATTATGGTTGAAATTAAATATTTAAACTACATGTGAAAACAAACTAGTTTATTACATTAAAAATATTTTGTATTGTTGAATTAAAATGTCACCAAAATATAAAAGAAATGAAAAATGATGTAAATCAATACGATTTGAGTTTTTAGTACGATGTAAACTGGGAATTATATCTTTATGGTATTATATTACTTATAATTATCGTGGTGGTAATAGTATCATAGTTTTTATGATATCCATCCGCAATATTCATAATTAGCCACAATTACATATATCGGATATGGCAATGTTGACCTTTTTGAATTTTGGTTTATGATGAAAAACAATACTTTTTCCTCAAAAATGTATTTGGTAAACTTTTTCCTCAAAAACGTATTTGGTAAACTTGTTTCCCACTTAGTAAATCTTTGTACGTGAATTAGACAAAATCATATGTAAGTAATACGGGGATAAACACAAGATTTGAGTAGGAATAGCAGTATAAAACTACAACGGAAGCTCAAGAAACAATTATAGAAAAAAGACGATGTGGCTGAAGATTTAATTCATCCACCGCCACCGTTACGACTTTAGTTTTCGACGGATACTGTGTGCTGAGCATGAAAAGGAACCTTTAATAAAGTAAATGATAAAATCAATTCATGTATTATAACACAAATCATGTCTACCTCTTCTGTGATAAGGCGTACAACATTCTGAGATATGCAGATATGACTAAGAGATAAAACTTGCAGCGACAATTGATTATCAAACCTGATCATAAATGATGACTGTGGCAAACCCTTACAAACCAATCCTGTTCGGATGATTGAAAATGACAACGTGTCGCATCGCGGTTTCACCAAACAATTGAGTCGGTAATGTTGAAGGAAAACTTCATGAAAACTTTCGAAGAAAGGATAAGAATGAAGGAGTTTTGGGAGTGCCGCCCGTCCCGGCATCCTGGCTGATTTACCACACAATCTTAATCTAGTCTTTATCATCTGAACCCCCCTTGAGGTCAGTGCGAGGCGCCATGGTCGTCGGCGTGCAGTTCCGAAGTGAAAGAGTGAGATTCCGTAAGGAAGTCTTGGGAGGAATTTCTTGGAGCCTGAAGTTTTATACGATGAAGAATAAAGATCACTTTTTGAAAAGTAAGCCCCTTCCACCCACCTCGGTTCATCAAAGGGTTAGATTACGCGTTATTAGACAATCATCCATCTGAAACGTAACCTCCATTATAATTTTTATTTGTACCTCGTCAATATTGGACGGTAGAGTTGACAGGAGTTTAAACAGTATCAAAATCACATTTGTATAGCTCATTTTTCGACGATGTTCACCAAATTAAGTAGAATCTAACAAAAGTATACTTCATAATAAATGTATAACTGTTGTTATATTTTATTGAATCATAGGCCTATAACGTCTTCTGCTCAAAGAACCCGGGGAGATATCACACTACTCCCTCACAGTCTTTAAGGTTAGGGCGAAACTAAGATATAAAGACGCTGTCCAAATAAAAATAAACAAGTTGATAACATTATTGTTCAAAGTTCAGTAAACACTATCACTTTTCTTTATACATATTTTGCCAATACAGTTTACTGCAAAATTCTAAGTTCCCATCTTCATAAGATTACAAAGTCAATAAACTTTCCTCAGTAAACCATTTCCATCATCATCATCCCTCATGATACATGTTTAACACTTGTCTCAGAATATTAATCAGAAAATGTTATGATTTATTTTTTACGTGAGCTAAAAGAATTTCGACGTGCGCAAGCCTCGTTTGCTGCTCTGAAAGAGTATGATTTTTCAGGAAGTGGTTTTTGATGGTCTTAAGTGGCGTCCTGCATCTTTCTACAAATAGGTGGCGTCTTGTGAAATACCCTCGTGAACAGAAATTCTCTCACCAACGCGACGAACGGCACGGCAAATTCGCCCACCGCACTTCGTTTTGAAAGTAACTGCTAGGTCACATTAGGGACTTTTAGATTCGCACGTAGACAATGGGGATTGCTACGATCGACGTCCTTTTAATGCACTGTCTTGAATGGATGTCACACGTATAAGTCCAGGCAAATCTAAAAGTCCCTATGGTCTCATTGAACTACGTCCTACAGGGTCGATGGTTTATATGGGCGATATGACACTTACATCTGCCATAGTCCCATAACTCCAGTCCTGCATATACGTCCAGTTGGTCCTAAGTACGTCCCATTAGAGTTACATGTAGTCATTCGTTATTCTAGTTGTCAAATTTGTGGTCTCCAAATTAAAGACCCAGGGTTCGAGCATGAGTCCCGTCGTTTGGACAGTGACGTCCAAGGCCCGTTTAAGGACGGTCCCTAATTTCAAGAAAAAGCTTATCTATTCACGTCTGGAAGGGAATTACACTAATATCTCTACTATTCGGCTTTCCCATCCCTCTGCATGCTCTTTATAGGGCTAGACCTCACTTGCACTAAGATCTAGTGTTCTATCTCATAGAGGCGGAGGGATGGGGCCCGGTGAGGCCCTATCAAAGATCAATCTACCCCCTTCCTCCTACAATATCCTCTCTTCATAGGACTGCGCCATCAAGGCAGACGTTTAGACATGGTGGATTTCCTCAAGAATGTAAGAGGCATCCCAGGAGGAGGCGCGTGTAGACGAACCAGAGGCGTAGCGTGGGTCCAGAAATTAAGGGGCACGAATGTCATGAGGGAGGGGGTCCACGAACCTTACTAGGTAGGATATACATATTCTGGATAACCAGGCGATACGATGGTGAGGATGTATATGTGTGCGTGCGTGTGTGGGTGTGTGTGTGTCTGGGGGGGGGGATATCATTATCGTTTCATATTGCCCCCCTTCCTTTTTGTCACTTTCTCCTTTGTCGCCTATCGATGGCAAGGGGTAGGGGTATGCGATTCCTTTCCCCCTTAGCTGCACTTCTGATAAGAATCTTCGCATGTGTTGTTAATTGTGAAGAATTTTGCTCTCTTTGCGATCAATATTAGTCAACATCAAACACGTGTCTGCGGTCCCAGATGTGACAATCAGCTCAATTTCTCTATTGTTTGTCTAATAAGTGTGTGTGTACGTAAGTACATTCGTTCGGGATAAAGGTAAAGTGAATCTATTTTGATTTTGACAATTGCATTTTAGAGAAATGTTTTTAATCTATTAAATTATCCTGGAGCTAGATAAAAGGTACAGTCGAGTACTAGCCACCGCGTTGTTCTATGTGGTCCAAATGACGCATGAGCTGATTTCAATTAATAGTTCCAAATTTATTGCGATCTTTTGCCTTCTTTTAACCGATGTAATTATAGACATTGTTCCGCATGGTCACATCTGCTACAGATGTATCGATAATGTGAGCTAGAGAATAAGGTATCTCCAGAGAAGAATCCTTGGAACAATGCAAGATAGAGGTGAACTTTGCGAGAAAAAAAAAGGCCTAGACCTACCCGCTAAAATTAGTGAACGCTCGGTGACATTTCGAAATAGGTGATCACATTATTTTTACAGGATCCTTCGAAACACGAATGCGCCCGCACCGCGAGCTAAAACGGTCTTCTAACTGAGTGAACTCGACACAAATTTGCGCGCTAAATTCATTTTCTCTGAATTATTCCCGCAGTAATTGCTTCAAGTGACAGGTTAGTGACACCGTAAGAGTGTTTTCTTGTCTCTACTTTGTCCTGGTGGCCTTCCGACTCGATAGGAGGTGTTCTTTCCAGGTCGCAAGCATCTAAAGCTAATTTTTGCAATAGATGGCTTGTGTAGACCACATAATATAAACTAATGAATACTTGTTATTTTAGATCTTCCCTGTTTGACCACAACCCACCTTTTGCTCCATCGAAACAACGTGTTAAAATTGTTAAATTAGCGATCTAAAAAGATTTGTATTGATTACGTCGACATTTTCTGAAGTATCTACAGGCAGGGGCTTAGTTTATGTCAATGGTTGGTAGACCCGGGGAATGGGGAAGAGGTCGTATGGTATGAAGCAAAGGTGTTCTTTTGGTTTCTACAACAGCCGAGAGATGGTCAATATCGGTGAAAAAAATACCTCAAAATACTAGTAACTGCATGATGTCAAATTAATCGTCTCCCTATTTGCAAACAATCTAGAATTTAAGCGATGGTGATCTTAATCCGTGAGCTTAGCAATCATAGTCATCGCGTTCCAGGGTCTTGCATCACCTCTTTCCCTTCATTAAGGTGGCCTTTCCTTTTTTAGAGGACAGTGTCCTCCAAATACACGGTGATGGCGATCGCCTGATTATTTTGACAATGACCTTTCGAGGCCTGAAAGTGGACGAATGGACATTTCATCACGAGTAATTATTTTGCCCCCATTCCCTCCTCGTTAATCGGTCATTAGTGGCTCCAGACGACTGCTGCGAAGCCACTTGACATTGCTAACGTTCATTTATTTTTGGAGGTATGTCTGATGAAGAATTGACCACTGTTCAGACATTGGCAGTATCGGGAGAATCTAATGAGGCATTTATAGTTGGCGGACTTCTTCCGACCAGAAAAGAAGAAACAAACAAATATTCAAGACATCCATGCGCACTCCACATGGAGGAATTTTACCTGCATAGTCTTTAATAAAAATTTGAAATACCGCTTAATACTAACATCGAAAGGTTTGAAAGCATGTTTACTTAACAACTAACTTATTCATACCCCTTGTACATTTTATGTTTCTGTGTTTGTCGCAGGGGTCTACGCAGGGGGGGGGGGG
>BEXV01000082.1:672807-696539 GCA_003118195.1 Hemicentrotus pulcherrimus | reverse complement strand
TGAGGAGAAGTTGAGGAGAAGTTGAAGAGAAGAAAAAAGGAAAAGCCAGCTGTTTGTGATTTATCTATGTGAATAATGCACAACTTTTGGCATTTGCCCTGAAATTATTACAACTTTCTCAGGAAACCCTTTTTAAATTTTCATGCTTTCAATATTTCATGAATGCAGCTGGTGAGAGAAGAATACAGTCCGACATATTTTTCAAACAGAATTCACATAACTTTTTATTTATAGGAGAAAATAAACGAGTAATTTTCACAGATTGCCTTGGAAATTTCTCCTAATTCATCAAACAAGCTCCGGCCATCAATACATAAAGCAAAAATGATTTTCAATCATGATTTATATTCCTTCTTCTCTACTTGTTTCAGGTGGATTTGGGTAATATTTTATAACATGCATTGATATTCTCTCTTTCTCTCTCTCTCTCTCTCTCTCTGATGGTCTCTTAAGTTGTGGAGGTGCTAATTCCTGGAGGTCTTGTAGAGCACCTGCCCAATCAGAGTGTTCATTATCTCCTACCACCTGTCTTGCTATTGAATGTGAGCTCAAACAGGAAGTCCAGCTATTCCGTGGATCAATCCAAAGGATGCTGGGACAGGTGCACCCAGGAAAATAGGGAAAGGGCTCCCTCGGGAGGTGCCGTCAGAGCTAGTGCCTACACAGTCGTCAATAGCACCGAAATCTTGTCGTTTTTAGTGCAACGCAGGTGCACCATTTCCTTTATTTTTTTGGTGTCTTTTAAGACAGAGGAAACAATATTTTTGTTGCATTAGTTCTCTTTCATGAGTTTCTTTCATATCCATTGTCACTTTCTGTTTCTTAATAACATCTTACAAAGTCCACCTTAATTTGCTTTATTTTAAATACGCCAAATGAGCAATTACCTACCATTCATTATATGTAACATGCTGATCAAATATTTCATATGACAAGCATGCTAGAAGATCAAACTGCTTTTGCAGGCATGCAAGCCCATGGCGCAGGTGCAAAACAGGTCAATTTAAAACAGCAGAGTTAATGCACAGTAATGGTAAACATAAATGTTTCTAGTTTGCATACATCTATCACCGTGGAAAATTGAAGATAGAAATATCTAAGTCTTGTTTGTATTTCAATTGTTCATCAATTAGGTCAAAATGCTACATAAAATTGAATAAATGCTGAGCTATGAAGAGCTAAAATATTCCCCTTAAAAAAAGAAAGAAACCCGGCTGAAGTCATCGCATTACAGCTTTCAGACAAATTACTTTTCTGCATCTCCAAACTTGAAGAAAAAGAATGAAAGTCTCTTTACATCATTGGAGACCCCAAAGCAGGTGTCTTCTCCTTCTCTCAAGAACTATCGTCATCACTATTTTCTCATTTCATGTCTTTATTTTCTTTGGTGGGAAGATGAGCCGCAGAGGCCAGGAAATCTGAGGTTTGATTTGATTGGTGATGTCAATAAGACTGGTGAGATGAGCGTCAGATTGAAAGCAGGTGCTTTGCTTGTTTATAAACTTCATCTCATCATCTATGGATTTAGAATCAGAAGAGAGAACAACCTGCGAGTTCAAATTACTAAGATGTCTGACCATGCATGATGGGTAAAACTCTTTTAACTTTGACCATGGCTGTTTCCAAGGGCACGGTTAAGTATCTATTTTGGGAGAGGTTGGAGTCTTCTAGCCCATGACAATGAGGAATAGTACCAACTCCCCCCCCCCTTCCCCCATGTCAGAGTACCACGACTCATTATATAGCTTTACAAGAGTCATGAAACAGTTTGATGATTAATAATCTTTTATCTAATCTGAATGTTGCACAAAGAACAATGTAAAATAAAACCATATAATGAACCATATGTTTCTTTATATGATGTTTTAACAAAGAGAAAGACAATAAGCAACGTATTGGTTCTTAAAAAGATAAGATGGACAGAAAGGAAAATGGGCTCAAAGTATGGACACAGAACTTAAGCAGTAAAAAAGAGAAAATCTATACGTGATGTGATGTATAGCATATACTAAATTATGCTGAAGGTATAAAAGCACAAAACATATGGACCATATTTCACACTGCATTTTACTGATTGCCTGTCCACTGATAAACAAAGCATAATTTCATTAAAAGTTATTTTTTCTCTATTTCCTTTCCATAACTCGATAGAATCTATGAAAATGGAAGGCATGTCCTGAGAAAGTACCTTATGTTCACTGTAATTGTACTATAGCAAATACTCTTCCATTGACTTTCATTATAGCATGGGACTAACCATTGATTTATTGAAGTTGCTTCAGGGTGTTTGGATATACTGTATATCAATTCTATTTCTCACCACTATCAATGATCTCAATGATATAGACTTTAAAAATGTTTTTTCTCTCACCTAAACTTCCTCCCTTTCATTTAAAACATTTAAAAATCACCTAGCTTGACTACAATTATATTCCAATCATGTTACAATATCAAAATACGTTTTCTTTTCAACTCCATCTTTCTAATTAAAAAGAAAACTTTCAATATTTTAATCTGTGTCAGATATAGATTAATTAAAATTCATTATTTACTCAAGAGATCAATGAAATTACTTTTTGACCATTGACCATTTAACTCTGTAACAAGCTCATTGAAAAACAGATTACTTGCAAACTAAATGCACTTCCTTAACAATATACCAAACAAATAGGCTCTTCACAGAACCAATAAACAAACTTGACACAATTTATTAATAAAAAACCCCACAGAAACAAAGCAATTTGTATGAGGAAAATAAATTCATAATTTTTATTTGCCACATAATATCTTAAAGAGGGTGCAAAGGATATTCAATGCTTCCCTTCAAAAGAAACAATATTTAATCGATGTAAAGGATATCAAACCATTTTTAGGATTCCAAAGTAATTCTGAAATTTGACTATTAATATGGAATAGAGGGCTGGACCGTTGACCCACATATTATAACAGAACTGCAAAATGGGTCAAGAGCAGACTTTATGTCCTTTCCCATATCTCCAGCCAACTAAATCCATTAAGAAATTTAATAATAATGTCAAACTGGAGTAGAAAGAACACTATTGATGGATCAGTTTTTCATTACCAACAGTCATTTTATTAGAAGTGTAGTAGTAGAGAGCAGATGTGATGGTCCCATGAGTAAGGTGACAGGTGTTTTGGTAGGCAACCCTGGATGTAGGTCTTGACATAGATAGTAACCAGGGGTTATAACGATCAATAGCAGATTAATCTAGCAGAATTATAATTATCATTTTACTAGCGTGAACTAAACTACCAATGTTTGAATATCATATGGAAATACATGTATCACCATCATGAGACTTCTTTTTCTATTATTTTTTTCTTTCCCTAAAGCACTGTCAAAGTTTCAACAAGAGAGGGGATGAGAGAGGGGGAGGAAGAGGGAGAGAGGGGATGAAGAGGGTGATAGGGTAGGAAGGGGGAGTGAGGGGGTAGAGAGATAGGGAGGGTGGAGAGACACAGATACACGGAGACTGAAAAGTAAAAAAGGAGGGTGAAAGAGAGAAATAAAAGACGAGTAGTAGAGAACATACTACCCTATTATTCAAGGTGGTGCTAACAAGTATCAAAAAGAAAACTTTGTTATTTTCATTTGGTGTTTCTGAATTAAAGGGAAAGTCCACCCTGAACTTAAGTTGTTTTTAATAAAAGCAGAACAGTGAGAGAAACATATCAGTGAAGGTTTGACGAAAATCCGACAAAGGATACAAAAGTTATGAATTTTTAAAGTTTTAATGTTGTGACGTCACATGCGAGCTGCTCTCCTATACGTTGTGTACTGTAAATTCCATAAATTGCCATTTTCTCAGAAAAATAATTATTATTTTACCTGTGCATTCGATATATTATCAGACACATGCTTTTATACACACCTTTATGAAATAGATCCATTCCTTCATCAAGAACCATGAAAAGGGGGCAATTTATGGAAATTACAGTACACAACATATTGAAGAGCATATCGCAAGTGACGTCACAAAATTAAAACTTTAAAAATTCATAACTTTTGTATCCTTTGTCGGATTTTCGTCAAACCTTCACTGATATGTTTCTCTCACTGTTCTGCTTTTATTAAAAACAACTTAAGTTCAGGGTGGACTTTCCCTTTAACTGCTCTCATGCACTATTTTCTTGCTTTCATATTATTTTATAAGGGCATACTTGATAGATCTATATCTTTTTTTACTATTCTTTCTCTCTCTCTCTCTCTCTCTGCAAATTGCCCATCAAAGCCCCACAATTTCAAACATACAAATGCTTTTATCACAACTCCCCAACTCATAACAGGAAATATTCACTCCTATTTGTGCATTAATCACAATGTATGGGTATCACATACTATTCATGATTCGTTACTTTATGTTCTTAAATTCCCCAAGTCTGCAGTAATAAAGTTAATAGGACATGGGATGAAACGTGCCAGAAATGCAAAGAGTAATTTCAAAAGCCTTGATGAACAATGATGATAGATTGATTTTACAATGTTTGCACAAAAATAAGACTCTACACGGTTGTAGCGTACATAAAATAATACCTGCACATGTTGAGATCTCATGCATGCTAGAAGCAGTCCAGATGTATCCAAACCCTGGATACAACTCTAGCTCCAATTCCATCTTCGATGGTCGATGATCGATGATCACAATGACGAAATACTCAACAACAACAACACAGCTTCAGGTGGAATATAAGTTCACTAACTTTCTAATCACTTAAAAGAAGAAAGCCTTTCAAAGTAGTGACAAGTTCCTTGTTACATTGTTTCTTGTTTCAAGTCTCTAATATTGAAGGCGAGTCATGAATCCTTCTTCAAATATAAAACAAGACTGATAACCTGCTGCTGAAGTATCTCAGGCTCCACTTTTAGAAAGTATCAAAGTCTAATTTATTACTACAGATAACATCATCACATGAGAGGGAAGCTTTTTATATTAACATTACTACAAAACATAGAAACCAACGCATTGTAGTGTATGTCTACTACAAATGGATATATAATCAAAAGCCTACATATTTTCAGGTATATATCTCTAATAGAAATGAAGAAACTATCTAGGAACATTTCAAATAAATTTGGCTAAAGCCAGCTATTTTGAAAAACAAAATATGAAACGGATCAGGGTTAGGATTCCTAAAATGTGATAAATATGGAATTCCACAATAAATAGTAATCACGCTACACAGGGCTGAATGCATGTCAATCACATGCATGATACAACAAGTTTATATCAACAATAACTATCATCTTGAACTTTTTAAAAGCTTGAGTAACAGGCTGGCTCACACATTGCAGATCAACAGAAAACACTGTATAAGACTTGAAGCAGACTACCTCCTACCACCTGTTTAAGTCCCACAAACGTAAACCATATGTTACCATTCAGCACGATACTATGGGTTAGTGTGACATTAAAATTCAATAAATATATTTGTAGGCAAGAAGGGTAGAATGGGCTCAGATGCTATTCAAGGACAATACTACTGTGACATCCAATGAGTGAGGTAAAGCCTGTCTCCATTAGACCGAATTTGCAAAATAACCCACTATTTCAACTAGCCCGATCTCAAAATATCTAGCTAATTTGCATGTTCATCAGAAAATATCCAGAGAAATGTTGGCCTTGTTTCTGAAATAGCTCGCTATTTGGAAATTAGCGAGCTAATGTGCGCCCGTCCGAGCTAGTTTGTGATGAGCCTATCGGTCTGGTAAGGATGCAATTTCGAGCTTTAGGGAAATATCCTGGGTGTAAACAGCAGCTTATTTTGCAACTTAGGTCTGATGATGACAGGCCTCGAGAGAGAGAGAGAAAGAGAGAGAGAGGGAGAGAGAGAGAGGGAGAGAGAGAGAGAGAGAGAAAAGGAGAGAGAATAATAGGAGGGGGAAATGAGGATGTAGGAAAGAAGGGAATGACTTGAGGCTTTCTACCATGACATCTATTGAAACAAAAACGAAGGCTAAATGTAAAATACTGATATATCCTACATGTATGTCCAACATGTATCCTACCTTCTAATATTATATGACAGTATTTATATCTACAATATTAAGAAGATTTATAATCCTAATTTATCATATCAGAAAAAACACTAAATCCTCAAATGTTAAATATACCTTTAAAATTAGAGGGGAAAAGATGGAAAGTTTGAGAGAAAATAAGATAACTTAGCTGGAAAGGTTCCAGTGTGATTAGTTAACTTTTCCCTACTTTTAGCCTCTTCCTGCATCAGCATGTGTTGTGAGCTATGTCAACAGTGCAAGTTGTTCTGTTTACAATGAAAAATTGAAATTTAGTACAGACATTCCCAAACAGTTAATATTTTGCCTATTGCTTTTACCCTAATTGATGCAATAATAAATTGAAATTAATCTACAGCATGCAGCTGATGGGCTTCCCACGTTTTCTCTCATTAATAACAATGAATTCTTGTGCTCCTGCCTCTGTAGGTATATCAAAGGAGATTGGGTGATGATGTCACTGATATGCTGGTACAGGGTGGAATGATTGATGGTTATACAGTGACAGACAATGACTATAAAATGACAGGATCAACTAACTAAAGTGCTCCCTCTCTCGCTCAATGATGGCAATATCGT
Source organism: Hemicentrotus pulcherrimus (assembly GCA_003118195.1). NCBI lineage: Eukaryota > Metazoa > Echinodermata > Echinoidea > Camarodonta > Strongylocentrotidae > Hemicentrotus > Hemicentrotus pulcherrimus. The sequence goes on along the minus strand of BEXV01000082.1, from coordinate 689,923 downwards.
TTCAGAATAGATACATCCCTAATTTAATCCATCTCAAAACACCGCAGAGAAGTAGCAACATCGTTGAAAGAAAGATCCTCTTTTTAAAACTGCAAATATTTTGAAAAGCAAGTCATTTTTGAAACACACAATGTAAACTCTATAGGTTACACAACTTTTGTTGCAAAACTTTAAATAAACGCCATAAGACTTTAATATTCTTCTATGATTTACACACTCTTCCCCTGTCTGTCTTTCTTTCTCTCCCTCTCGCTCTGGGCAAGCAATTCAACCCACGCCGGTTGCATAAAAGATGAGCATGTAGCCACAAATACTCTGGAGAAAACCTCAGACTTTAAACTGTTTGTTCAGTAGCAGTAAGAGCCCCCCATGTATTGATCTGTGTGCTTATGTTTCACAACCAAACAGCCAGAGTGTTAGAGCAAGGAAGAAAAGAGTTGAAAATATCATCATCAATACAATCTTCTTCAAATACACCTAATCCAACAACCAGTCCATTTGGAATTCACAGCCACGATCTCTAGCTAATATTTCACTATTTTGTTCAGCCTGGGAGGAATATTTAAGCAAATATATTTAAAATTTAGCCTTTAATTTTCAGATTAAATATCAATAGTAGAAAGTGTCTCAAAATGATGTTCTCCAGTGGGTGAAGATGCTTCAAATCCACCCACCCCCCTCTAGTCCTCTATCTCTCCTCGCCCCCTCCCATCTCATCTGATGTGCTACCACTCCACTCCATCCTTTCTCTCCTCGCCCCCTCCCATCTCATTCCATGCCCCCCCCCCATCCTCTCTAATCCTCTATCTCTCTTCGCCCCCTCACATCTCATCTGATGTGCTACCACCCCACCCCCATCCTCACTTGTCTTATATCTCTTTTAGCCCCCTCCCTTCTTATTTCATGTTCCACCATGCATCCTCCCCCTCTCCACTATCTTTCTCTCATCCAGATTTCACAAGGGTTTGATGATATACATTTCAAGAGTTTGCAGCTGTCTGGCTGTACATACACTCAACCAAGGTCCTCTACGTAGGTACGGGATAACACTTAAAATAGAGATCTCTCCTCACTCCGATCTTACTCATTTCTTACTTAAATACTTTATCTGGTTTAATGTTACTTTTCACAATCTTCCATAATGCCTTTTCTTTTAGGTTTCTCCCTCCTATCCCTACATATACAATAATCACATTGATGCTTTTATATTAGATTCTTAAAATCTATACAAATCTTACCATGGTTTTTTCTCAAGTTCTCTTCCTTTTGAACTCCAACTGCAATGAGAGAAAAAGAAGATATAAACTGATCAATCACCTTGCTAAGTCAATCACCAAAACAGTATACAAGCTGTACTCCATACAAAAAGTATATACAGACTAGAGTGAGATAGAGAAGAAAGAGATAGTATAAGTGACAATGATATCAAATGAGGTAGGTTTTAAGATAATCTTCTCAAGATGTGAAACTAGTATCTAGATACTGATTTCAATCACTCATATACTAGTAGTGTATTTTCAAAATATATAAAAGATTTTTAAGAATCCAACATCAACATATTGTTTATTAGACAACATTGTAATCACACTGTGGTCACATGGTGTCCACACTGTGTTCACACTTTTCTATAATAAATTCACACTGCGTTTGCACTGCATAATCATCACTGTTGTATACAGAGTGACATATTGCGGTCACAAAAAAATCCCAATGTATGCACCAAAGTGTGACAAAATACTGGTTTTTAAACTCTTTCATTGTTTTGGAACCATGTGAACACACTGTGATCAAACTGTTTTTTTAACTGCCATAGTTAACATTTTCTCAGTAAGAAAACAGTCATCAATGAGCCAGGGCTTGTGATTAGTCAGGTTGTAAGCCTTGCACATTTTTCCAATTTGACTGTTTTTCTTCTCTTTCTGCTAAGAATAGCAATTAATCAAAATCATTGCTGATTTGGCTGATCCAGATTACCATTAAACCATTTAAATAAGGTTACCTAGAAAGCACGAGACACATTGATATATTTGGTTATCTCTCAAACCATATTCCACTATTTAAGATAACTGCATGGATTTGACAAGCTTTAGTACTGCAAGGATATCTGGACCACTTGTAAAGCAAAGAGAAATCTTGAAAGATAAGCTTAATTTATCACCTTGCCATATTTCTGAGTAGTCAATGAATATAGAATTTTATGTTTTTATCAAACACGATCTTTAACTGTCATTTCAAATGTCACATCCATGCACCACCTAAAAGCTTTTCCTAAAGACAGAGCTGGAGTGATCAATTTCAAATTAATGTAAATGCTTAGAACTTAGAAATTTCACATCTCTAAACCACCCCTCCCCCACCCACATTTGATCCTATTCTACTCCCTCTCTCTCTCTCTCCCTATCTCTCTCTCTCCCTATCTCTCTCTCTCTCCCTATCTCTCTCTCTCTCTCTCTCTCCCTATCTCTCTCTCTCTCTCTCTCCCTATCTCTCACTCTCTCTCTTTCCCTTCTACTAAGTTTAACACACACACTTCAGCTTTCTGATCCACAGCTTCAAATTCACAATTTCATCTCCATCACTTTGTTTTATTTCCCAGTACCCCTCTCTTGGCTACAAACATCTACATTAGTCAGATTTTGCATATCTTCTTATCTCTTGTTTTAAAACTTGTATCTTCAGACCCTCTTTCATTCATCAGCATGCATGCAGCGTCTGAGAGCCGCTCGCGAACCCCCTTGAGTTTGTTCACCTGCCCCCCTGCGAGGCTTCTACACCCGCTGTCTGCAAACACCACGTTCTTCTTTCCGCGGGGGCTTGTGGAATGCGCAAGTAGCCCCCGTTTGCCCAGCCGCAAGAGAAAGATACTCGGATCGCGCTATCCTCTTACTTTTCTCAGCATTGATTTGTGCCATCTACTCAGGCTGATGAACGTAAGGGGAAAAGGAGTGAATAACAAAGTCTTTTTTTCTAGTGGTATAGTTGACAATGCACACAGGTGATGATAGCAAATGTTCATCCACTAAGGAATAGGTTTCTGGCAGACATATGTATACAAGATAACACAAGAACCTAACACAGGAGCAGATGAAGTTACTCACATCCACCTTCTCTACTTTACAGTTTTAATTTCTCAGAATATTTTCTTCACTTCTTTATGATAACTCTGTGACATAACAGTATTCTGTTACAACAGAACAATCTTAAATTCCATTAAGAAGGAAACCACATTATTCATGTCTTTATACACTTTGAAATGTACTATCTGCAGGATCTACAGAACTTGAACTTGACTATCCACTTAGATCCACATAACCATCCGACATAACCATCTGAATAAACATCAATACCACAAACGACAAAAGGGTATTTTTGATAATGATAATAATAACTTCTGTACTTTCTAATCTGGCACAAAAAAAGAAAATCAAAATAATATCTTTTCAGTTTTCATTCAAACCCAGTCAAGGAACTGTTCACTGCAGGACTCCTTGGGCAAAAAATTAATGATGAAAATTAATTTGCCACCTGCAACCACCACCTCCCTCGTGCCATAAGCAAATATGAGTCATCTGCTTGGTGCCATCTTTCTGTAACAACAGGGTTTAAATGAATTCCTTCACCAGGATCTAGTATTCTTCATCAATTATGTCTCTATAAAGAGATGCCATACAGTTAACAGCTTGAAGCTGTAGAAATACATCAATCTGGGAATCTGCACATAGAGTGAAGAGGATCTGTTAAGTGATCACAATGAATACAAAACCGCACTGGGAAATCTTAGCTTGGACTTTTCTGTAAATCAACAAGATTTCCTAAAGTGAGAGAATTACAAGACCGGTAGATTTCTGGGAAACAACGATATTTTTTTTTTTTTTAATTGCAATCACATCTTCAAGCTGCAATAGGATTTCCTTGCCAACTCTCTGGGAAGAAATAGAGTGTATTCAGGTTTAATATAGTACCAATACAATCAATACTAACTCAATGGTTCAGCTTGTATCATGTTCACTGATAAGTTACCGATTATACATCTCATACTACTGTAATATTTCAAAGTATTCCTCGTCAAAATGACATGAATACTGTGATAAATTGATAGCAAGCATTCTATTAGCTTAAAAGGTGTCACATTTCACTCAACAATTTGTTATATTTACATGAGCATGCAATAAAATAACCTTTTTTGTTATCATAAAAGTGGATTAACAGTGGGCACCTCTCTCCCTTGCATGTATCCCTTGTTTGCTTGTCTTAGGTGAGCTCATCTTTTTAGTGGACGTACCCCTCTGTTTCCAACATGTATTTCTCACATTTGTTTTAAATGCTTATAATTGATTTCTAATGTTTTGTTGGAAACATGAATAAATTGAAATTGATGCCAAGGGAACCTGAATGTAATTCAATATCTAAGATATATTAAAAGATTGCTGATATTTGCCTATACCAGGTACCGCTCTTTTTGATGTTTTGTTTTTTAAAATTATACTTAGAAAGCAGAGAGAGAGAGGGGGGGGGAGAGAGACAGAAAAGAGAGAGGGATCGAGAGAGGAAGTGTGTGTGTGTGTGTATGTGTGAGAGAGAGAGAGAGAGAGAGAAAGAGAGAGAGAGGGACTACAAATCATCAAAATTATAAATCTGTGTTATTTCCATAAACCTATAAGAAGTTAAGAAAAAAGTTTACTATAATAAGGAATAATTTTGCAGAAGTTTTTGAGTCTAAGGAAAAATAGAAATTATTAAAATTTGAGATCTAAAACAAAGACAAATTCAAGTGAAATCATTCATTTTTATTCTCATACATCTCACATGAGATATGAAAGACAGAAACTGATTGCCTTGCTCCTATTCTCCTATCTTTTATTTTCTTAGATGTCCCAGATCTAGAACCATATTGATTAGTTTTCTTGCCAGAAAGATGATTCAGTATATTTGGGCACATCTCTCTCTTCATATTGCAATAGCCTACAGGCTTGTATCTATAGCCAGAGGGCCACAGGTGCATGCTTTCACTACATCCAATCAAATCAGCTCAAACAGAACTAATTAATTGGCATCTTTTCACATCCAAAATAATATCCAGCCTTTCACATTCCTTTGTCATCTTCTCCTTGAGCTCCCTTGAGCTTGCCGATGCGGTGCACATTCAAAGGAAGTACCTTGTCTTGGAGTAACCATATTTTTTGGAGATTCTTTCATTATTTCCATCGCACTCTCCTCATTTTGGAAGCACCTGCATGACGTATGCAGAGTAACCTCCTTGATGCAACCTCCTTACATGGTTTAATTCATCTCTTTCATCTCATGTTGATAGTGCTAACCTACATCTTCAATTAAGTTCTTGATAATTGAAAGGTTGAGCATGAATGTTACAGGGTATCACTCTATAATAGGTTGTTGAATATTTATGAGCTACACCACATGGTATAGTAATTCACCACTCTATTTGTCAACCCCGATTCATTAACAAACATTTTGAGTGAAATTATCTCATTCCTTATTCATAAAGTCACGCACAATTTGATGAAGACAATACATCAAAAGATAGTGGATTTCTTAAATTCATGTAACAGGTGTTTACATGACTGTGTGATATGAGATAAAGGATTAGAATAATTCTTCCTTCTGCTGTGTCACGTAGCCAGCACATTGCATAACAGTATTAACCAGGCATTCACACTAGAGTGAATTTTATACAATGTTTGTATAGAGAAATATTTTATAAAGAATTGACATACAATAAGAGTGTTTCCACAGGAAATTAAATATCGTATGCATAAATGTTATCGGGATTGGTCGGCTTTCACTTAAGTCATGTGTCCTGCTTAAGGGTGCAATAATACCTGATGGCACCAGTCATATCAATGCACCCTCATGATAAGCCCTGCCCAGTTACACGCTTTTCACTCAACATGACGCTCACATAGGAAATGGACCCACACTATTTCGTGAAGTTTCGTTCAAAATGATCCTAAAATGACATTTCATGATCCCACGCTCAGACTTGACTTATCGTACAGTCACATGGTTTTTGTAAAGCTATAGGCATGTACCGGTACTAAAAACTGTGTTGGTGTAAATGAGGCATTTTGCTCTCCTTTGCAAGCATACTACCATACCAAGCCTGCCTGCCTGCCTGCCTGCCTACACAGCTGAGGCTATTCCCATAGGAAACACACTCGTGGGAGTAGCACCTGCTGTCACTCTGGATAATATTCAACTTGTTTCAACCTATAACAGCCACCAATTTTAGATGGGCTTTGGCAAAAAATTAATTGATGACAACAAGCGTGACATGACAGGACTGGATTAATAACGGAGGTAGAGCTGGACATCCGCTGGAGGCAGAAAAATTCTCCCATAGGCGTAGGTTGAACCTTGAAGTGGCCTTGAATAATGTGGAAGTCAAAGTCACCTTAACCATGGCTGGAATAATGATATTTATTGCTTTTTTATTAAATGACAGAAAAGTTGTGATAAAGTATACACGTTTGAATACCAACTTCTTTGGATCATCTTTTATTCTAGGTTGGCCGAATTGAGATTCCATTTAGTTGGTAAAAATAAATGAATAGATAACAAGAAATTTGTATAAAACTATCATCTTATAAACAGCCCTACGACCATTCCATAAATGAGTAAATTTTTAGCAATTAAACAAAAACCCTTCACTTCAAAATAGGCAAAGATTTGTTTTTCTCGTTAGATAAACAAAGACATGATAGAATGAAATTCTTTATATTCCGCATTATGTCAGAACAAGATTCAAATCAAGGACACAAATTATGAACACTTTACCTCTAAGATCTAAATTAGATCAAGATGCTTTTCAGTTTTAGCAGGAAGGTTAATAAGATATCTAATGCTGTGAACTTGGCCTATATTTCTGATGGTATTAGCCGGCAAGTATTCCAGCAGATTGACTCCTCAATTATGAAACAGATGGAAAGATGGGAAGGTGGACCAGGCAAATCAATATCAAGGAGAGACTCTTTTTTAAATAATAATAAACAACTACAGGAAGAAACGAAGGAAAAAGTAATGGGACTATTCCTCTGGTCCCATGAATTTGAGAACATGTTTAGTTCTGGTGGGCTGTCCCTAGTGAAAAATACACTATTTCTCTGAATAAAGGATAGAAAACAAATCAAGAGGAAAGAGATAAAATGGTTTGTGACAGAGAGCGCAGGAAATCAATGAGCTATAGTGAAAGGTTGGGACACTGATGATCAAACCGTCTGCCGGTGAGAGTCTGGCAAACGCATCAGGCGCGATCGGGAGCGGAAATTTCGTGCTGCAATTCGCAGCGCATGGTGGTTGCACTTTGTCTAGTTGTGGGTTCATCAAGCTTGGTCCTTGACTGATTGTGAAAGTAATTCCAGCTTAATTAACATGGGTATGACTTAAACAGGTGTTGTCGTGCTCATAACTCCACTTCTCACACGTTATCGACGATTATTTTCCAATGGAGAGACAGACAATTTTGCGTGTGTGGGGGAAAGTTATCGCTTTAGCAGATTGCCACAGCCCGCAGGAGGGGCACAATTTTGAACACTTAGCGACAGAACGGCTGCGCTCTATTGGGTTGGGCAGTCCCAAGGACGAGGTTTTCACATGTGGCGAATAAGTCTAGATATCAAGAGAGAAAAATGATGTTGAATAATGACTTTTATAACAGGACAGAGACTACTTTAACTGTAAAAAATGAACTAATGAACTAAATGCTATTACACAATGTACATTAAATAGGCCTACTGCAAATAATTTCATCCATCATGATGTGTCTACTTTCTACAAAGAAATTGTTAAAGATTTTTTATGAAAAATATTTGAATACATTTATTTAAACAGAGTAACTCTCTCAGTATCAATACTTTTTCTGAGAGGCCCTGTTTCCTAGCCAACATTAATTTAGCAGGGAGTGTTATGTCAATGCTCATATTATATGATATAACCTTTACAAAGCGATACGACCGTGATTCTTTATAAAATTCTCAAATAAAACAATGCAATAACTTCTATTTAGCGTAAGATGTTTCAGTATTATGATGAATTCATATACAACGTTCAGGCAAAAACAAAAAATAGTAGTAGAACAGCTTAGTTATCACACAGAACGTTGTATAATTTGACTCTTCTAATTGTAGTTAACGTCTAACACGCCCTCCACTGTCAGCTTGCGGCCAATCACACAAACAGATCACAAAAATAGCTCTTTGAACTTGAGAGTTAGCGAAAATAACTGTTTAGAAGCCGACTTCCCTTGCACCTGGTCCCAACTCATCACCATACGACCCCTTGGGTATGGATTTAGGGGGATCCCCTGACAAATTGATCATCCCCACCCACTTTCTATCTTACAATTAATACTCATCAATTGAGTCATTGGACTAACAATCACATGAAACACTATCACAAGAAGCAGCGTGTGCAGTGATTAACAAAAAATAAAAAGTAAGCTTGGTGAGGGATTTTCAGTAACCATGAGCCGTAATCTGAGGAACTCTTCAATTTTAGGCTCTCAAAATCTGTTCAGAGTTTGGAGAGAGCAAAAGTGTCAAAGAAACAGCTTCTATATTGATATAGACTTATAGAGGATACCGGTACTCATTGAATTGCAAAACAAATTGGAACTCTTCTTTTTTCTTGACTGAAAGTCTGAAACATCATTTATTATTGTAACAGCATCTAATCAACATAATATAAACTTAATCAATTTCAAACAGTTTTTAAAGCGTACAAATCATCTAATAAGAAATGTGAAAAGTTAGAATGTACAGAATCAATCTAGATAAACTTTATCCTGCATACTATTGACCATATGATAAGGAGTGTGAGATAGAAAAAAAAATGTATATAAAGCGATGCTCAGGTTCAATTTAAACTTGCAGTATCACTTTACAATATTCGAAGCCCATTTTCTGAGTATAGTATAGCCACATTGAATTCTAATTAATTAACATACAGTTAATGCCTTCCGTCTCTCTGCAGCAACACTGATTGGTTCTGAGTGCATTTTCATAATACATTATGACTTATCCGGGTGTATAGATAAAGTGATGGATGTACGTCTCAGCGTGAATTATCAACCATTTCCTCTTCACCTGGTTTGGTTTGTTGGGTGTGGTAGTGTTAGGGAGAAAATGGGGCGGTATCAGGCACCTGCCACCTGTGAGGGGGTGATATCATGCCTCTAAATACTTCAACGGGGGTGACTAGGGGCAATTTGTTCACTAACATTCATCTAGAGTGGTTAGTTTGTTGGGTGACCTGGGTTGGGGATGTGGAGGAGAGCTGAAAGGGGTCAGTGCAGCCCCATATCACCTGTATGAAGGGAGTGATGAGGGGTAAAGGGGTTCAGTCAAGTTCACCTGATGAGGTTCGTCAGGTGTGATAAGTTTCAGGGTTAGGAGAGCTGAAGGAGGGGGGGGGCAGGACTGGACACACAGCACCTGTAAGATTGGGGAGGGTCATGTATCAGGAATGGGTGACCACGGGTATGATGGTTAATACCTGATTAGCTTTGTCCTGGAGAGTTGAAAGGGAGCATGCAGTACCAGATACATAAGTAAGATGAGGGCAAGGGGGAGTGTTAACAGGAACGGATGATTTGTGGTAAGGAGGCTCAATCAACACAAAGCATTTTGAATGAACCATTATTTGAAAGTAATTTTAATTGAGCTCACACTTTCCACACATTTTAGGGTTCTTCAATAGAAGGTAACTACTGAAATGGTATTACAAATGGTATTTACTTTTAATTTACAGGTTACTTCAAATAGTATGATGATATATAGAAGAGAAATATAAGTTATTAAATCTTTTTCATTGGAAAAACTTTGTAAGAGATTAATATTTGACCTGTACCGCCGGACAATGGCCCCAACACAAAGGTCCGTGCTCAGCTCATGGCTTATCTCTACCACAGTTCATTTAAAAGATCTTCAAATTTCCTGATGCACAGGAAATGTGAATTCTGTATGCTTAGTGTTGGCTATTTTATCATCTCTCCACCTCCCCTCCTCGCGCTTATAAATTTCCTTCCTTCTCCCTTTCAATCATTCTGGGCAAAGAGTAGCGTTTGGTTGAAAATGATTCAACAGAATTATTAACCCAAAATGGTAGAATGAATGATTTTACAATGTATAAAACACTCTACAAATGTGTCTGATATCATTATTTATTATTCGTTCCCATTTTTCAAAGGTATTTCTGATTTTCTTCTTTATTTCTGCATCCTTCGTCATCAACTGTCTTGAAGCCATACAATATCTATTCTATTTGAGACCCGTATTACGATTTGCTAGGACATAGATCAATTGAGATTACAAGGATCATGGAAAAGACGAGTTTAACAATAGGAAAGTGTCCTTGCTGCACCAACAAAGGATGTTAGGGTAGATTTAAATCAAACAATGACGAGGAGATGACGCTAGGACAGGTGTCATTCAGGACAAGGTGAAGACCTGCTTCCCTAACATCTGAACGAGGATGCTAAAAATGTTAGAAAGAGGGGGTGTAGCATGGCAAATACCGGTTAGCGCCATGTACGACGTCTTTTGGACAACTACACGTAAACGAATGGACTTGATTAACGGTCAGCGCTTGCTAGCGTTCGCGAAATAGACCAAAGTTCTCCTCACGCTTCGGTTTTGCCATGCTATACCCCTTTAACATCATAAGAAGAGAGCAGACTTGACTCAGTGACCTTATCATTAGCTGTTTTATCTCATACATGGTCACATATCATCCATTATGTTGATGTAAAGTTTGATTCACTATCACTGGGTCAATTACTGAAATATAAAAGAAAAATGTGAAAAATGATTTCATCTCGTTCTTTTCTACATTATTCTCTTCAGATGTACTCTATTCCTAACTGCCTCTCTTTATCTCACTTCATTTCTAATATATTAATAATCATATCTCTTCCTCTTGTCTACTGGTTTGACCAATCATTATGGCTAGCACAGACAAATGTCGCTGATTAAAAAAAAAGATCATGCTTCTATTGTTGTTAAAGAGAATACAAAATCAGTAAATCACCCTCATGAATGATTAAATACATGTAGCCATATATGCATTGTGCACTCCATATAAAACTATTCTTCTTAATATTTTGCAGCATATACAAAGACCTACTGATCTAGCCGTGATTGATTTAACACCTTGCCTATATGTCAATGACCTAATTCATTACAAAACTGTCTCTTTGTTCACATGAAGAAAATTTGGACGAAACTTTCAAAATTAACACCTGTTGACCAGTGACAGACTGAACAGACTAATCATACACCCTGTTCACATAAAGGAAGACAGACAGTTTCCTTATACATTGCTTTTAATTGTGTGAATTGACCTCCCAAAAGAGTAAGGCGGCCAATGAAAAGAAAAGTGTTTTGTTTAATTTGATAAATCAGTTATTGTTTTCACAATAGTAGCAACATAATTTGTTGATCCCCTACCTGTTAGTTAAAATGCATTTTATGTTGCTCGAAACATAAACAGGGGCCACTTTTGATATCTAAAACCCTCTCCGCCACCCCCCCNAAAAAAAATGCTCTCTTTGAAATAATGTCATGAGTGGTTTTTATACATGTAAGTCAATGGTGCTATCAGTTAATCTGACTGATTCCTTCCTATCTGGCTTTGTTTTCTATATCCAAATCACTTTCTCCCTCCTTTATTTTGATAGAACTATAAAGAAGAAATAAAAGTACTTATGCTTGTTTTTGTGTGTAATAGAACGTTTTCAACACATTTTGCCCATTGCAAATTCAGTACTAGGGATGCAAAAATGGTTTCAGTGCAATAAGTATATTTCGATTTGATTCAATTTATAGTTATACTAGAGATACAGGTCAGTTCTGGTATGAGGAATGAACTCTTGTTGATCAATAAAAGTGACCTGATTACCTTATGAGAAATATGTCACAAAAAGGTTTGTTATTGCAGACTATAGTGTAGCAATTTAGGTCAATTCCTTAGTTGGTTTAATTCTCTGCGAAACCAGGGAGTTGGGATCTCCCTGGTGAAATCTTCAATATCCTCCTACACCTAGCATAGTTCAACACAACACATTTAATTTTTATAGCTGGTAAAAAAAGACACAGTAGCAGCTTGGATATAGACTACCAACCAATTTCAAATAAAATAAAACATGTCTCTTTTAACTAGAAACAAATATATCAATTTTTAAAGTTTTCTACTGTAGATATGAATATAGTGATACTATTGAAAAAATGGTTACAGCCAATTAATCATCACATACAAGCTTCAGAAGTTCAGATAAATAAAGTTATCTGATTAAATAAATACTGATAAGTAAACTCTGCTGCTTGTGCATAAGATTAATTTCATATTGCCCATACAGAATCTTTCAAAATGTTTGCCTCAAAAATAGGAAAACAGATGTAATTCTTTAAAAAGCATTATACAGTATCAAAATAAACTTCTTCATAGAATGTCGTAGGTTCTATAACATTCTCCTTATGGGTTATGAAATAACTCAGATTGGTTATATTTTTCAATTCGAATCATTTCATTCTTTAAAATTATTGCAATTTTCAGTCTATATTGCATCCAAGCAACAGTACATAGTCAAAACCACATGATGGTCGGAATGCTAGGAATATAAACTAAAGTTTCCTTTTCTCCATCTTTCCTTTTCTATTCCATTCTAATAGCCTACTTTGAGCTAAGGTTCATGGTAACCCTTAAATTAGATTGTGTTGTTTGTTGGAAGGTTTAGGAGCTCAATTGTTTCAACGGGTTCTGGATAGTCGTCAGGGCATTGAACTTTACTCAAATCTGTGCAACAGTTCACATCAACGTACGAACCATGCTGTACATCGTTACAGGCAGGAAACATGTGTTTAGCATCACTGTTAACATGTGCCTCCCAGGTTGATACTAAATATCAAAGAAAATAGGTTAAAGACCTACCATAATTACACAAAATGTTAAAAACTGTGATTCAAATTTAAATGAATTAGCACCCTACATATTCTTTTTTTTTCCTTCTATGAATATGATTATAAAAAGAAGAAAATAATCAAACCAATCCTAAGAGTAATCCTCACATCTACAAAAGATACAGTGTAATTAACACTAAGAAAAACATAATTTAGCAGAGAGAAATGATTCCCTTTAATGATTAAGACCAAGACCATTGTTTCATGATTTTCACATAATTTGAAGGACATCATAGGAAGTGGTACAAGCGTGTGTAACAGCTGTAGTAGTACATGGGACTGCCCTACAGGTCATTCAACCAAAGTTCATATGCCAATGGAAAAATACTTGTCAAACATATTTTAGTACTCAAATTGAATAGAAAGCAAAATGTAAAGAAAAAGAACCACAGCTTCCTTTTTTTAGCAAGAGATGCATCGTACATCTAAAAATAATTTTTGGTGGTAAGATTAATACTAAGATGTATATATTCAATAATATGACAGAGGTTGTTTATAAAAACGTATGTGTTATCATTGTTGAGAGTTTCTATCTATTGACTTCAGTTTTCTGTTCTCATCTTGTTCTCCTAATTTTTCTAAAAGGTACATACAATCTTGCTGACATTTGATTAATTTGAACGAATACATCCACACAAAGAGACTGCATCAAAACTAAACAGGTCAATGTGGCAAATACTTTCTACTTTAAACATTTACTTCACAATACACCTTGGTTATCCATCAACTTCAACAGGTCATTGACATGTTACAAGGGTCATTGCCTTTTTTTAGAACTAGCTTTTGAAGAAATATGCATTTCTTGTACTTATCCATTTCCAGTATAATTTAGTTTATTTAGTAATACCTTCATACCTTCTTTGAAAATAAGTTTTTACATGCCTATATACAAAACCCTGCAAAATCAAGAAAAATGTATCAGAGTATAATAAATATTTCATGCATGGATATTTTTTACAAACTACAACCATGCAAAAAAAAAAGATTGAATTGTTGCTTCATTCACTTTATTGTTATCAAATCGATTTGCTGCAGTTACTTCCTTGAATAATCAATACAAGGCAAATACAAAAATTTGTTTTCTTCTTACAATTTACGTTCATACTTATTCATATTGGACAAGCAAAGCGATGCAATCAATGAGAGCTTTTTGTTTCTCAGATCAAGCGTTGGTATGTTCACGTCATACCAGTGAAGTTCATTGACCAAGGGTACACACTTCCCTTCCAAGAATTTGTCTTGTTTTGATGGTGAACACTAGGAACAGGCCTAAGGCATCATCAAATCCAAGGGTATTGTAAGACCCAATATTACAATCCCTTCACTCCCTTAATAACACAACACCCTATATTACAATCCCTTCACTCCCCTAATACACAACACCCTTTAAAACAGTACTTTCTTAGTAGTGCAAGATAAGCACATTCCATTAGATTATGTCACTTTACTTTTTACTTAGAAACAACCACTGACCATGGCCATTTATGGGCATGAGGTCTTCATGTTTATTTCATAAGGGTTAATGTTTGTTGCATAAGCATTGACCACGGCCCGAAAAGTATAAAAAGGGAGGCTGGAGTGAAATCAGGTGGCTTACCAGGTCCTCTCTACCTTTGAGAGAGGAGCTGTTAGTTCTGCTAGTTATAGGTTAATCAAATACCTATTATATTGTTACTCATCATTATATGCACCAATTGGTTATTCTAATAAACGTTTCTTAAATTTAAAGTAGAGAACGTGACCTTCTTTGTTTACGTGACTGTGTGCAAATATAAAGTGACACTCGACAGTATACGCCATCTGGAACATTATCATCATCACCATTATCATAGCAATTTATAGAGTGTAACACTCTATAAATTGCTATGATAATGGTGATGATGATAATGTTCCAGATGGCGTATACTGTCGAGTGTCACTTTATATTTGCACACAGTCACGTAAACAAAGAAGGTCACGTTCTCTACTTTAAATTTAAGAAACGTTTATTAGAATAACCAATTGGTGCATATAATGATGAGTAACAATATAATAGGTATTTGATTAACCTATAACTAGCAGAACTAACAGCTCCTCTCTCAAAGGTAGAGAGGACCTGGTAAGCCACCTGATTTCACTCCAGCCTCCCTTTTTATACTTTTCGGGCCGTGGTCAATGCTTATGCAACAAACATTAACCCTTATGAAATAAACATGAAGACCTCATGCCCATAAATGGCCATGGTCAGTGGTTGTTTCTAAGTAAAAAGTAAAGTGACATAATCTAATGGAATGTGCTTATCTTGCACTACTAAGAAAGTACTGTTTTAAAGGGTGTTGTGTATTAGGGGAGTGAAGGGATTGTAATATAGGGTGTTGTGATTTANCCCAACCGTTTCATTTTTAAGCCATAAAAGGGACAACTTTTCAATCAAATACAAATAACAAGTATTATATCAATTGCAAATAGAACATTTTTGGGAACATTTGTAAAGTATCATAAAAACTAGTCAATGCATCTGTTATCAAAATATTTATTTTATGCCTACTGCACCAAGTATGCAAAATGAAAAAAATGGATCAACATTTGATAGGGGGGGGTGTATCCTTTTCTGAATGATTTTTTATGACTGCATGACAACAGGCTAAAAATTGAAAACGGAGATGTCACAATGCCTTCAAAACTAGAAGGTATCTTTCTTTTAAAAATAAATGATTTATAATAAGTTCCTCCTCCACCACTTGTATAAAGTAAACAGTAACATCAACAACAAAATCACTGTCTGTATTATATTATGGTTCACCAGACAACATATGACATCTCATTAATGTTATTTATTGTGACTATCAGATCACATTCCATAACTTACTTCACTTTTCATTCTGATAAAAACATCACATTGATCACCTGCCAAAAAATTGTTTGATGAGGGCTAGAAGGGCTTTCGCAGTAGAAGAAAGTGTACAACTTAACACCCTTGAGCATATGATATGTTGATAAATAACAGGTGCTTAATTTACAATACCAAGATAGAAATAAGATGCAGGTCTCGTCATCAGTCATCAGATCGAAAATGTGGTTGACTGATTGGTCAAGCTCAAAGATCAAGTCTAGCTATCTATCTAAACAGGTGAGCGAGATAGGACTTGATCCAAAATTGTAAGAATACCAAGACCCATAATAATTTCATTCTTACAGATATCCTACCCATGTGTAAACTTGCCTACCACACTCAATCTATCAAAGACTAAAGATTAAGATACTTCAAATTCTTGGTCTTTTTCCAACAAAAAGGTCTAGATGAGAGCTGATCAGATCAATCTTCTATATTGCAGTTTGTAATTCTAACCCTTCACCTAACCTAAATCTGAAATGTAAGACCATTGGTGCGTAGGACCAAATGTGCATGGGACCAATGTTGCATAGGACTATTAGGGCCTAGCAACAATGCTGCATAATGACCATTGCTGCGTAGGACCAATGAAGCATATGACTTATGATGTATAGGACATTAAAAAGGTTGTCACATACAACATAGCCCTCTTCCGCTCATGTTGAAACATGCTTTTGAAACATGGCCTCAAACAATATGAACATTGATCATTATTATAGCTAGAGAACAGGGTTATATCAACAAGTTTTCAGGCATGAGCTGGAGAAAGGGAACTGCACTTTCCATAGGTTAACAGGTGTATCCAGACAAGATGAGATGGAGGATTGGGGGTAAGGGTATTTGATTAGCAGAGTTTATGGACAGGTGAGGATTGATGGGAATGGTTGGTTTCTTGATCTGGGTTATCAACAATGTAATGCAACAAGTGCAATACCTGAAATATTGACAATGAGGAAGTTCATCCTACAACCTTTCAGTTTCACCCCTCCCCCCCAACTACGTCCCGTGTCCTGAGAATTTGACAGTTTCATTGTAGCTTAAGCCATCGGTAGCAGGGATTGATTATTTTGGCGCTAGGCCTCAATCAACATGTCTGTGAATGTGGCTGTCACTTAGAAGGGTCTGATGTGATATTGGATTCTCCTCCAAGTTGGGATTGATATTACAAGCACTGGGGGAGATTGAATATTTCCCCAGCAGCTCTGTCTATCTTCTCTGTTGCGATGCTTGAAGGTATGTGGCAGGGGCAATTTCGGGGGGGGGGGGGGGGGGG
>BEXV01000082.1:647182-672768 GCA_003118195.1 Hemicentrotus pulcherrimus | reverse complement strand
GGGGGGGGGGGGGGGGGGGCTGCAAGGTGACAAAAGATTTTAGGCAAGAGGGATATCTAATATAGCATATTACAAGTAAACTGAAATGATCTGAGACCTATGGCCTCCTTTACTCACTGTTATCTGACATTTGCTCTGGCAACAGTTCCTCTGGCTCTGAGCTTTCTTTTATCAAAGACACAGGGTTAGGGTCGGGTTACCATTGGCGTTTTTGTGATGTTTAGGGCTACAGCTATGGTTGAATGAGTAAAGAACTCATTTAGTGTATGTAATCATCCATTGAGCCCTTGATGCTACAGCATGCTTCATACAATTTAGGCTTCTGAGGCTGACATTGTTCAAGAGGGACATTTTTACAAATGCAAAATCAGTTCTTTTCATTTTCCTTCTGAAATTTAGTATTAGTTTTAAATTGCAGGCCCCATCCAATGCTACCCTTTCTTTCCTGGATTCTCCAAGTTTGTAACTTCTCTGTCATCACGTCCACACATGTGGCCGACTGCTTGACTCCCATTCCTCCTAATAGAATATGATACGTGACACAAAATATTTAGCTAGCTACACATCTCACTCTGCACACAGACAGCCTGGTCTTGGACCCCTTCAGACAGGCCTGACATGCGTGACCCCTTTCATGCGGATATCAAGGAAATCTTTAGGTTTTCATTTCTTTTTCCTAGAAGCATGAATTTCATGACACAATTCAAAACTCCTTGAAATTAATTTGATAAATACTGAACTTCTAAATTATTCCTCAAGATTTTCAGCAACAGAAGAGAGCATGAGTAGATATGTTGTTTTTTAAAGACAAATTAAAATGGAATTACTAATTTGAGTAAGAAGCAGGCATCAACACCTTTTTCATAAAACTGTCAAGTTCACATATATTTGTAACAAACAATATAGTCACTGTTGTTACAATGGGCTTCAATAGTTCTAAATAATAAATTACATTACAAGATTAGTGTATTACATGTAAAAAAAGATCATATCGATATCATTGTCAATGCCACCAAGAGCATATGAAGAATATGATCAGCATGATTTATGGCTCTAAAAACAAGTACGGACAGACATAAATTCAGAAATGCAATGATGAATACTAGCATCATTACCCATTCCAAAATTAATTAGAAATGATTCAAAGCATAGATTGTCAGAACAGTTCCAGACTGGTCAGTGAAAACAGGGTGGGTCAGATATGTAAAAGTCTCAAGGGGGATCGCAGCCCTGGCTTTCACCACCTTGGGTTGTTCCAGATACTCTTGAGCCCATATATCATTGGTGAGACAGATGAAAACAGGTGGAATATGGAATCATATCATCTCCGAGGGGTTGTAAATCATAAAATGCTGCTTCTGGAGAGGGGAAATGAAAAACATGTCCTTATTTCCAGATACTGGTACTCTAATATAGGGCCTTGTAATTTATGTCAGGCCTTCACACCATGACCACCAAAGCTCTCATTAGGCCTGTATTCATCGGCTGAGTTTGCCAAATAACCTGCTATTTTAACTATTCCAAATGCTTACATTAGCCTGCAGTTGCAATGAGCGGGATATTGGTCGAAAAAATATTCTGAAAAGTCTTGGTCTTGTTTCCAAAATATCCCGCTAATTGGGAAATAGCGGGCTAATTTGCACCCGTCCGAGCTAGTTTGTGATGAGCCTATCAGTTTGGTCACTTTGGTGAAGACGCAATTTCAACCTTCGGGATAATATCCCAAGTCTGAAAATAGCAGTTAAATTGGCAAACTCAAGCTGATGAGGACAGAACTATTGCGGTTGTTTCCCAGGTAAACTTGTTAGTGATGCTTTAGTACAGGTCAAAGCCAAATTAGGCAGGGCTCATCTGCTCCCAACATTTCTTTTTCAGAAGTCTATGTTGCCTGAATTAATATATGACTCAAAAACAAGATGTTGAAGAAAAAAAATCATGTTTCCTTCACCTTTGTTTCTTCTCTTATAAATAATGTCATGCACAGTTACAGGTAGACACCTCTCCTTCGTGTTCTCTTTTGCAAAATCTATCTTGCAAGGAAATCCAGGGTTGCTGCGTGAGTCACACAAAATATTCCTCACAAAGTTCAACGTAGTTGCCTCGATATATCAGTTGACCAGTTACCAGGGTTAAATTTGTTATTCAATAACATAGCATGTAGCATGTAAGACTATGGAAAGACCCAATAGAAGTCTTATGAAACCAATAGATGCATGTGGTTCTGTGGTCTAATTGGATAGTCTACAACGTCAACTCGTACATTAACTTAATTTCCATCATCATATCCTCCTAATTTCCTTCCCTCTCGCTGTCAGTCTCTAATCAATCATGAAGGAGTGGTACAAAATCGAAAAACTTAATAAAAAATATTGCCTTGTTAACTGTTAAGTCAGAACTTCTCATGAATCGAGACCAAATCGCAACTCTCTCAAATTTGTTTTGTGATATGCAAAAAAAATCTTTCTTATCTCAATGGCTGTCATATTATCCATTTGTAAAAGTTCTTATCTTACAATTATGATCATGATATATATATATATATATATATATATATATATATACATACAATGTGGAGTATTCATTAACGTCTGAAAATATAAAACTGCAAAATTCTTTTGTATTGCATTCTATTGCTAGTTCATGTAAGGATCTATATTCTAGCTCCAGGGGTAAGTGTTTGACCCCCTTACCTGAACCTCCTGAGACACACCCATGGGCATTATAAGCGCACCTGTTAGGACTCATCATACCTCCCTCAGTTAGGATCATATCACATTGACTTTGGCAACGAGTATCTATAGAGGGCTGCAACTCATTAAGGTTAGGTACTCACTCCAAACAGCTTAGTCTACAATACCAGACACTAAAAGAACATGTTTATGAGCTACTATGGTGACAAATATTCTCTTGGCCTACTGCCACTGGTTGTTGACAACTAAATTATAGTCAAATTCAAATTATAGTCAAATTCAAAGTAAATTCAAAGTACATTTAAAGGTAAATACCAGTATTGGAAATGCCCCAATTTCAAAAAATGAAATGGAAGCTCTTATTACAAATCATGTGAAAGAATATCTTTTGACTAATACATGATAACAAAATTTCCTGGGAAACTGCCTACTAATTGATATATTTGGTAAATTAGTTTATCCATGGTCTGTGAGAGATAATCCCATATACATCTTTCTGTGTACAGTGCTTGTAACTTTACAAAGACTGGGCCAAATTTCTTATCATTTTGATGATTCCAGAACCTTGCAGTACACACCAATATATGCTAGATGATCAACCTTTTCTGATCGATTCCACCTTGTTCTTTCACAATGCAATCTCATGACCATAACTGTTTTTTACCTTTAAACCCTACTGTTTTCCTGAATCTAAACATAAGGATTTTTTTTAAACAAAGCATTAAGTATGTCTTCATGCTCATGATGTTTGCAAGACAAAGGAAAGATTTGAATCGGTAAAGCAAATTTACAATTCAACATCTATTAGACCCAAAACCCTCTCTTATGACTGCTCTTTTTCTTCTAGTTCTTATGAAATTATAAAAACAGTGCAATGTGAGAGACTATATCTGAGAGCACCATATGTATGTACCATCATATCCTCTGCATGGAACATTCAGAGAACAGGATAACATATGGTGAGTTTATGAAATATACATCACTTTCTATAATTTATTTGGCATGTAGCATAAACCATGACCACCATTAAATGAGCATGAGTGATGAATTCATTACCATGTTTTAGATTAAAATAGTGATTAAAGATTTCATTACATCAACTTTACAGTTCTACTCTATCACATATGAGGTGCTCCGAACAGTTTTGAGGGACATTTGGTTATGCTACGTATATAAAAGCAAAATAATAAATAAAAAAGAATTGTGTTACATAAAATGAAATGTGTGGGTCTATTTCATTTTTTAAAGATAAGTTAATTTTAATGATGTTTGTTTGACAGCCACATCCCATATACATGTAGCTCAGTGGTAAATTGCAGTGCTCAGTTCAGTTCAGTTCAAACTCAAAAGGGGAAATATGGCTAATAATTTTTCTTTCTTCTCAAGAATATTCACTGCAAGCATATCTATTAAATTTTCCCCAGATTTCTTTACTCATTCACACAGGTGCCCCCACCTATAATAGTGAAATTGATATCATAACATTGCTCAAATGTTTCATCTATCATGTATTAACCTCGCTTAAGCCAAAGGCCCATCCCAAAGCATTTTGGCCCCTACTGGCTAAAAGCATATTCAATACTCCATTTAATTTCTGTATTATTTTAAATACATTCATTGAAGATCTACTGCCTGCTCTTATATGGAATTTAATACATTCACATTTTGCACACAGTTTTATAGTACAGAATTATATCAACATGCTTTAATATTCCCCTCTTCTGTTCATGTAAGGAATTGATAAATGAAATAACAAATATTAAGGGCAGAAAATCCACAGACCTTTCTAAACAAAAACTACATTAACACAGCATTGTATGGGTTAATAATAAAAACCATTAGACCAATGCAGTAGGGCAAATGAACCTGAATACCAGGTTTCTTTTTATATCTAGGTCAACGTATTATAACCAACTGTTTCATCCAATTTCAAGCAGCTGTGCCATTTGTCATTTTCATCTCCTATACCAACCAATTTTCATCCTCCTAACTGAATCATTGGCTCTCTGAATCATATCATCCTTCCCCTTTCTCACAGTGTCACAAATTGTCTCAAGCAATTCTTATTTATTTACCCTGAAAAGCGCTCAACAGCTGAAACAAATTTTGGTCGATTTGCAGAAAAACTACTTGCTCCACAGCAGCTGATGTATTGAAAGATTAGCTAAACTGCACATAATACTGAATCAGCTTTTCATAAATCAAATAAGGTATACCAGCTGTTGTTTTCTCTCTCTTTCTCCCTGATTTATCACGGATATTCATTGATAAAACAACCTATTACATCTCTTTCAGAATTCAACATTCCTCCTCATTATCTCATCAAAACCTTTGACAATTTTAATCCTCATTTTGATGAATGCTTCCATCAATGTCTTGCATCTTTATGACCGTTATATGTCTAAACCGTTATACAGTTCCCTTTGTTTCAGATGAAATTTAAGTTTTGGAACATGGGATAGAGCTGATCTATTGTGAAAACAGTGAAATGGAATATGAGCTGAGAAGTTCATCACATGAGGCTTTACAATTCAAACCATTTTCACCATCCATCTATGCAATTAACAGACCTGAGGATGAAATGTTTAGATTAAGAATTTAATCTGTTCTTTTATGTCTCTTTTTAAATTGTTAAACTTGATACAAGAAATATCAGCACTTATTTAAACAATAAAGTGCGCTCAAATATGGTGAGATATCTATTTGGTTATAGAGCATTTTCCAAGTAGCTCTATAAGTTATACTGGAGTATTGGTGGCAGAATTCAGCCATTTTCAGGTTGTTTCTACTTCAAATTATTACATAAGGAAGAAAATAATCTAAAAAAGAGAAGCAACCCACATTTTAATTTGTAGAAGTTATGAGAAATATGTAGGCTTTCCAACAAGCTTCCCTACATTTACATATCATAACATATTTTGAAGGTTTACTTAAAAACCAAAACAAGGAAAGAAACCAGAAACTTGAAGGGAAGTCAACCTCAAGTCGGCCTGCTCAATTAACACCCTGCATTAGAGCTTCCTCATCACATCTACACAGGTGGCAGGAACTATTATAAACATAGCCAAGAGAAATGATATTACATAATCCACATGACCTTACATTCTGAGATAACACATGTTCTTCTGCTGTCAGTCAATAATAGGATTGTTAAATGAAAGAAGATGATTGCAATGTCTCATTGGAGAGAGAAGAAAGACAGCTTTTCTGCAATTTGACGTAGCCTGCAAATAGCAAAGACTAATTATCACAGCAACTGAGCATTTCAAAAATTAGAAAAAATATATGAATTTGAGGTATTGGTTCATCAATTATCATTGTAAATAAACAACAGTAATAACAACAAAACCTATCCATGGCGATTTCCCTTTTTAAACACATTTCTCAATTTTTTAAACTATAAATCACACTTTTCTGAATGTGTTCCACAATGCAACAACAGGTTTATTTAAACTTTTGTGATACATCTTGCACAGTTTACATTTTTTTTCTCTTGGAAAAGTATGCTGCATCCTGCCGTGTTAGTTTAAAAAAATGAGAACATATCCCAGTCTAACTAGGTCAATCATTATCAGATCATGAAAAGACCAGGCGTGTCACTTATGACTAACTCATTCACGTGTTATGGAGTCATGTGCACTCTTTATGCCCTTACCTCCAGCCCCCACCTCCAGTACAACCCTTTAACTCCTACCTCACTCCCCTTCCTCCCTGCTTATAACACACTGGCCCCCTCCCATTTCCCCTATCATATTTACATTCAAAATCATTCATCTAAACTTCAAGTTGAGAAACAATTCCAAAGGGCAAAATGCAAAAATTTGTGGGAAGCAAAATCATATGGGTAGTAACATTAGTATGGGCCTTGTTTTCATGTTTTTTCATGTGGGCAAAGAATTCCTGGTTTTACTTTTATGGTGTAAGCCTACCCTTATGATTTGTCACATTTAGAGAAAAGTTTATATATAGGGAAAATGCATTAAAATTCCTGTTGAAGTTTTCCAGATAGTAAAATCAACAAAGATTTATCTTTTTCAAAAACCTGCATCAAGGATAATTGCAGATAATTCAACAACAGGGGTTCAGGTTTAATGCTCATTACATTATAAATATTACTCTGTCACTAAGGCAATGTGCTTTATGAAGAAAGAGGCCCAATTCATCAAACATTCTCACTTCATAATTGAAATGGAAAGAACTTTCATTTAAAACTTCTTTAAGGAAGACTAGGGCAGCAGCATTTCATCATCAACCCTAGCACCTGTTATGCTGATGACAGAAATCAAGTCATTTGCCAATAAACAACAGAAAGAAAAAAGAACGTGTAAAGTAGACAGAAACATGGCTGGAGGTGCCAAGTTTATATTTTTGTCCTTTACAAAGATTATCATTCTGAAAGAAGAGAAGAAGCAGCTTTTTAAATTACTCAAAGAATGTAAGTAAGTTAAAAATAAGATGTCCTTGATTCTACCACACATATTGAGAAGTCCAACACATTCTAGCTTCCAAAGATTCTGTGTTGGTTTGCTTTTAATTTGTAAGTGATTGGCTTCCTATAGATATTCAATTTCATATTCATATATTATATAAAATTCTTCAAAATTATAATCTTTGGAAAAATTATGAGAATGCTATTACGTTTTCTTGACAATTTCTCTCCCTCTCACTCCTCATAGACACTAGCATTCTTTCTTTCTCCCTCCTGTCTCCCCTATTTTTGTTAAATCAATTTGTTTTTCTCTCCCTCTCTCTCTCTGTCCTATCTCATCTCCTCTCTCTCTCTCTCTCTCTCTCTCCCTCACACACACCCTATCTCTCCCTTTTTCTCTCCCCCTCTCTCTCTAACTCTCTCACTCACTCCCCCATTTCCTTAGGCGTGTCTCCATCAGCTACAGATTGCCAAATAGCCCGCTATTTCTGATTTGGGAAATAATCCCGAAGTTACAAATCGCGTCTTCATCAGATTTGAGATTCGACCTCTAAACTTGAAACTCAACCTTGAGAATTTTGCTCAGTGTTCACACATAGTGCCAATGTTCGGGCTGTTGAATATGCACCATACAACTAGCGGGATATTTTGCAAACTATCCCAAGATATCTTGGGATGATTATCCCGACCAAATATCCTGAAAATTGCAACTTCTGGCTGATGAAGATGTAAAGTAACTGGATAATTAGTGATCGGGATAGTTGAAATAACAGGATATTTGGCGATCTCGAGCTGATGTAAACAGACCTATTGTATCTCACATCTCCCTGTTTTTTTGTTTTTTTTGTATTCTCCATTTGTATCCACTTTTTTTTTGACCTGCCTTTGCTGTTATTCTAGGTCCCTTGCCCCATATGCAAGCCAGATGTGACTGCCATGACAGATTTACTAGGTGTATCTAAAGTAACTGCCACAACCAATAACATAATACAAGCATGACATCAAACATTCAATCATGACCACATTCATTGACTATCTTTCAAGTGAAATATAAAAGGGTCATTCACACACAGAACAATTTGTGTTCCACAAATTTATTCTTACATCACAATCAGATTATTGCTTCTTACTGAGTGAACAGAAAGATCTAATTGCTAGAATTTATCTTTCATATTGTGTAGTGTGAAAAATGCACATGAAAGAGTGACGTGAAACATTATTTTGAAAAATATACAGAAAGTGATATTAGAATGATGATTCACATTTTTAGAACAACTGCCAAAGTGTTAATTGGTCTAATATGAAAGAAGTAGCCAATGGAAAGCATCAACTTTATCAATAATTAAATTTATTCTTGTAATTACCTTCCTTTTTCATCTTTTTTAAAATGCTAAACGACTCAAAATATTGCAACATGTTAAATATTAGACTTCTTGCAAAGCAACAATGATATTTTATTCTTTAAAAAACTGATAAAAATTCAAAATAAAAATGAATACAAATTATTAAAAATACAAGTTTTTCTTGTTATTTGCCCGGTAGCTTTTGCCTATACCCTTCCAAATGTATGACATTTAGAGGAAGTTTGCAGTTGTCTCTGGCACAATGTAGGCCTACTTGTCTGGTTCTACAATAAATTTGCTTAATCATATATTTCAAAATTTTATGTAATGAATAACAGTCACCCAGTATATAGTATGAACAATAACTTTAGCTTGCCCTAATTGAAAGCGATCAAAGCTAGGCTTAACATAAAACATTATCCTTATTTATTTTCCTTTTTCATCTCATCTGCTTTACATCTAATGGATTACTGGCAACAAATGAAAACCAGAAGAAAAATAAACATTTCTTCAACAAAGCAGAGCTAACAACTTACCTCGTGTATACTTGAAGATATAGTTATGATGAGAAACATGTTATCTATATACCCTCGCTTTTGAAAAATAAAATTCCTGCACCAGATAATGAGACTAAAATCAAATGCATAACAACTATAATATCCAACAAAAGATAATAGCAGTAAAACAGACTGGCACATCTAACCTTGGTTGTAAATTATACTTGATGCAAACCAGATGCCTTGTGGGTAATTTAAGGCAGCGCTAGTGATGGTTACACCGTTACATGGACCAGACTTTGAACTCTGGTTTGCAAAAAAAACCTGACAATAAATCACTTGACAATATTGGAGCTTACAAAAAAGGAACTCTGGTTATGCTCATTTCGGTTTCAGATTGGTATTCAACAGGAAGATACAAATTTGTTTACCACAAATAGGCATACAAATTCTGTGAATCCTGAAATATTGCATGTGTTAAATTTTCATGAATTTGACGAGTGGTTCAGATACGCAAAAGTTTCATGAAACAAAGTTAATGAATCACAACTGGCAAAACACTGATTTTGTTAAATAATAACTTTTAGTTCCTTTAAGTTATTAAGTTACCATAGAAGTAGACCCAGATGTGATTTGCATGTGTTAATTTTACTGCTGCCGTGCTGACAGATTTGCTTGCCTGAACCTTCAGAAACGTGGCTGTAATACCCTCGCCCCCCCCCCCTCACACTCACCTTCCAAACAATCTTTATATTTATAGTTTAGATTTGACCCATGACTTTGACAAAGAAAAAAAACACATATTTCCATTATTGATGTAGCAGACTTGTATTCCTAACCCATTCTTCAGCAGGCAGGGACAGTCCTTTTCCCTTTCCCTGACTGCCTTTCCTGTTGCGGTGGATTGAGAGAAGGACGCCATGTTTCGTTTCCTGCGTGATGCACATATCTCTGGCAATCACGTGGGGAAACGTTTGGAGGGTGCGCTGCTCTGTGATTAAAGGTCAAGTATGGCGCACAGGCTGGCTGGCTGGCTGGCTCGCTGGCTAGACGACTATAGGGACTCATCATTCACAACATTTTGCGGTAAGCTGGTTTTTGTCTACGGAATGATAGTACTTGGATCAACTTTGGAAGTGGCTATGGGGACAGAGCACACTTCTATTCCAACACAGGAATCCATGCAACCTTGGATGCATATTTTATCTGAATAAACTCATATTTTTATCTTTTCTATTTAAATTTATTTCCCACTAACTAAACTGAATTAGATAAAAAGGTTACAAACTATAAAGTCTTAACAAGTTTGGAAGAAGCCAAGTACCGTACAACATCAATCATTTACAAGATACAGTATATACTATTAAAGGTAATACAAAGTTTTGGGAAATTTTGAAAATTTGGTGGATAATGATTCTTTACAATTTTGATATATTTGGATGCCCCTGTGGATGTATAATAAGTACTAAAAGGGGAAATACAAATGATTTGTACACAATACACACTATCTATAATCGGAAAGGATAGTATATGCGAGATAAGGAATGGAACAAACTTACGTAAAGGCAGCCCTAAGCATTTCCAAACTAATCATACAGCACATAATATCCAATGAAATATGTACAAAACAGTTTATTTTTTGGACGAATATTCTTCAAGATCCAATCGATATGTAGAATGACGAATTGAAGCTGAATGAAGCACACGATAATGGCACCGAAGAAAGAGAACGAAATCAGCTTCCCTCTGGCAGACAGGTCCCAAAAGCAAAGATGATATGAAGGCAACCGGGAATATCACCTCCACAGACTGTATAATACTGAGGAACTACCCGTTCACGCAAAAATGATGCAGATACTGTAGAAAGTCAGTTTAATAGCAGAAGAAGCATTCAGACGGGAACGACCAAACGTTACCGTCCAAGTTAACGGGAACGACAATAAGTCACGTTCAAGTTGACGGAAACGACAATACGTCAAGTTAACGTCGACAAAAAATGTGTAGGTAACAGCACACAAGTGGCGAGGACGAAGATGATGACATAACACAAGCGGTCTCAAAGTAAAAAGTTCCACTTAAACCGCTGCCACCAGTGTAACACTCTAATGGTTTGGCTATGATAATGGTGATGACGATAAAGTTCCAGATGGCGTATACTGTCGAGTGTCACTTTATATTTGCACACAGTCACATAAAACAAAGGAGGTCACGCTCTCTACTTTGAAAATTAAGAAACATTTATTAGAATAACCAAGGTGCATATAATGATGAGTAACAATATAATAGGTCTTTGATTAACCTATAACTAGCAGAACTAACAGCTCCTCTCTCAAAGGTAGAGAGGACCTGGTAAGCCACCTGATTTCACTCCAGCCTCCCTTTTTATACTTTTTGGGCCGTGGTCAATCTTATGCAATAAACATTAACCCTTATGAATTAAACATAAAGACCTTATGCCCATAAATGGCCATGGTCAGTGGTTGTTTCTAAGTAAAAAGTAAAGTGACATAATCTAATGGAATGTGCTTATCTTGCACTACTAAGAAAGTACTGTTTTAAAGGGTGTTGTGAAGGGATTGTAATATAGGGTGTTTTGTTATTAAGGGAGTGAAGGGATTGTAATATTGGGTCTTACAATTAGTAAAGAAACATTGTTTCATAGCTTAATTAATATCTTGACCTTGAGAGGGCGCTATACAACATAAAGAGTTTGTTATTAATAATTTCATAACTTTAGACTCAATTTCAACCGCGACAGCGATCACTGCATATTGTAGGATCGCATATGCTTCCAATATGTTCATTTGAATCGTATTCATGACCCCATACCAAAACTTTGTATTACCTTTAACATTACTGTTAATACTATATTTTTTATATTATTGTTATTAATATCATTATTAATATTAATATTGTTTTTATTATTACCAAACAGGGCCTCATGGAAGACCACCAAATTGGTGATATGTGCCACCCTGTATAAATATCAGAAATAAATAAATAAATAAATAGAAAATAAATAAATAAATAAATAAACATTCGTTCTTTGTCTACCATAAGCCAGAAGGGTATTCATTTATGGGAAAACTAATATCCTTCTGGCTCTCATACTGTATACCCTCCCCATAATCATGCACCAGTCCTACATATTGTAAGCCATGTATTCTAAATGTTCAAGTTTCTCCATTGTGACAAGCAATCAAGCCCACTTGATTGATACATTGTCACACACACCTTCCCATGCTAGAACACACCCATCCAATGTGTCCGGGGAAATATTCATCAAGGTCCATGCTACCTACAGCTATAACTTCCTGATGATCATGTTCCAGATATTCATCAAATTTTAGATAAATAGGATTTCATGTACACTGCTCCTAGCTTGCTTCCTAAAACTATTCCTGCTAAATGTTATGAATTGAAATTAAATACTAATGGGAAGTTCACTCAATATTCAGTTGATTTTAATAGAAGCAAACAAATTAGAGAAACTTTGAGTATATATAAAATTTGTCTTAATTCAAGTTTTGAGAGAAATACTTTACCAAGCATTTTTCAATCCATGTTTTTCACACTACTCTGGAAAACCCATTTTTACATGTAGTTCATCATTACCCCTTCAGTTTGCAAATGACTAAAACCAGATTAAAATTGTTTTATGGTTGGGTTTTTCTTTTTTTAAAGAGCTTGTCTTAAGCTCTCAAGAGATCTTCTGAAGGTTTTCAGAGCTTAATAACTCCTTAGCATTTTCCATTGACTGAAACTACTATTAAATACACTTCAGCTTTGGAATCAGTGACAGTGTGCAAAATGGACACTGTTTCAAACTTTCCAAAATGTTTCAAGAGATATATCATACAGAATGAAGGAATGTAAATGAAAATGGAGGCTAGCTACTCATCACCTTCGACTTACATCACAGGTGGATGGATCTTGTATGATCTTGATTGTCAGAATGAGTACAAAATAGACAGAGGAAGAGACATTAATAGAGAGAGATGGATAACATTAATGAGTCATAAGATTTGCCTACAGTATTGGTTAAGATGCAAGTGAGATGCTTATCATGTTTTTTTTTTTTAATCTTAATATTTCTGCCTCTAATACAACAGAGCAAAATTATTTTCTCATTTAATATCTGACACATGACTGACAAATTTGTATTAGTTCACTTTGGAATATCTAAGACAGACAAAAAATTAACCTGAAGAAATATATTTATTTGCTTATTTATTTATTTATTTATTTATTATTTATTTACTTTTTTTTAAATACTTTTTTTTCGGGGGAGGGGGGGGGGGGCAAGAACATTATTTAAAATTTGAAGGAAGATCCTTTTCATTAAAAAATAATATCATAAAACACAAGCTTTCTTCTCATCTATCCAAACAATTGATTTAGAACTCCATGTGACTGGAGAGTGGAGACTATCATTAGTTGAAGTGACTGCTATTTCATCTTCTTCAGACAAGTGGCAAAATGCACAGATTCAGTGCTGTTCGATTCGTCGGAGGTGGCGGACTCGAAGGATGTATTGATAATGCATCACGAGGGCGCTATACATGCGACCATCTGTCCCAGATGGTACACATGGTCCGAGGCCACAGAGCGGACAAGACGAGCCACGCGGGAAAATGCTCTTTAAAAATGCACCCATGAGGACAAGTGTGTGTAGGTGTTACAAGGAAATTGTGTGGGTGCATGCTGGGTAATAATGCCACCATGTTACTGATTTAGTTCAACAGATATTACAAACACATAGTAAGGAACATTAGAAATTAGAATGAGAGACAGACAGACAGACAGACAGAAAGAAAGAGAGATGCAATGAAAAACAAGACAAACGTTATACAACATCCATTCACAGTAGTGAATCCCCTAATGAAGAATATTTTCTCTAAACTAATTCTTGAGGAAATGATTTTATCATGTTCATCTGTAATGCTCTGCTGCACGTTCTGTTGAAGGTGAATTTCTGCTTTCTACATAAATTTAGACTAAAAGAAAACAATTACACTATAATAAATGTACTGTAATTAAATCCAACAAATTTCAAAATAAGCCACTACCATAGACATCTGGAAAGCCTTTATTTTTAAAAGAAATATTTCAAAGGACATATGCTATGCCACTTATTTCATATCTTCTGAAGTAGTGCCTAAAATAACAATTGAAACCTACTTGTAAAACTTCCCTTCTAACATTAATCTCATTTCTAGAATACTCATTCAAGAATTAACAGGAAATATGGAAGGAAGTCCTTATCTTTTCTCACAGACTAATATTGCAATCCAAGCTTTAAGAACAGCCATATTATAAAAGGAACATACAATGTATCTGTTGTGCAATGGTCCTTGCTAATTAATTCCTCACCCTAGACAGTCTGTACTCACATCTGCTAGCTGTGTAATCCATTTATTCATCAACTCTTCTCATCCATCATCAGAGTGTTCACACTTCGCTTCATCAACATTTCTCATATAAATTCAATCTAAATGGAGTATTCTAAAGAACTTTACTCATAACTTACTAGGTCTCAGCTGAGATTAAAACAAAAAATAATGAATGTACTTCTCAATTAACATTTTATCAAGTGGAAACAAAAGTAGTTCAAGGCTCTATCTCTATGGTGCACAAATAAAACGATACTTAATTGTTAGTTGATCTGTATGTTTTACATTGATAAGCACAGGTTGACAAAAGTGACAGTACTCACTACTCAGTACAGTTATTATATTAACATTTCTTGAGAAATTTTTCATGAGGGGTATGTTTTCTGTGTTGTCATGCTGATATTTTATTTCGCATCATTATTCATGTGTGAATGCATAATGGATTGGAACAGTGTGTCGTCGTAAACACATGTATCCATTACAGCTAGACTGGATTATATCTTATTTCATGCAAACAACTACATACATGTAGAAACACTTGGGTAAAGAAAATAAAAGAGATATTATAATGGGAGTACCTCTATGTTAGCCCTCCGGAGCTCATTGTATGAGTGCCAAGTGTGGACTAACCCTCAATCTTGAAAGCTGGCATGGTAATGATTGTGCCCCTGCATCTTATACCATCTGGACATCTGCTAATGAAATAATGCACTAGGGAGAGGCAAGACGTTGAGGTAAGATGGGCAAAGGGATGATAGAGAGGTGGGGAGAGGGTTATGAGGAAAGGAAGGGGTAAAGAGGAAAGGAAGGGGTAAAGAGGAAAGGAAGGGGTCTAGAGGAAAGGAAGGGGTAAGAAAGGGAAGAATGTGGTAGGGGTGGGGTGCAAATATGTCAGAGAGGGGTATACAGAGGGTGAAAGCTGAGGCAGAGAATTAAATAACGGGTAGAAGGAAAGAGGTGCGGTATGAGGGGGGGGGGAGATGAGGAGTAGGAAAGAGAAGAGAAGTTGAGATGGTGATGACACTAAAAACCCAGAGGATAGAGAGTACAGAGGGGAAGATAGATGAGCAAAAGTTCTCACCTGGGGTATGAATAGTGATCAGTGGGAGAGAGAGAGGGAGGGAGAGAGAGAGAGAGAGAGAGAGAGAGGGGAGAGAGGGTGGAGGGAGGTGGACAGACACTCAGATAGTGACAGGAGAAAAAACAAGATGAGGGGGGGGGAGGGTCAGGAAGACTCAAGATTCCACCGGTGTTTTTCTGTCCAGATAGGCCTTTGTATTCAGAAATATATAAAAAGATAGGTTGGGATATATTCTGAAATTAAAGGGTGCCCAAGTTGAATATGGTTGTGCTATAATCAAAACAAGAGGCGACCATGAAGATACCTGCATTGTAAAAATGTTTTGACATTGTAATGACTGGAATGTGTGCTCTGAACTATGTCATTGAAAACAACTCTGTGATAAAATATCTGAATGAAATGAAGTCTGCCAATTCATGGATGAAATTAAAGAAATAGCATCACTTCACATTAGAAAGTGCCAAGACAGATTTATTCCTAGGGCAAAGTTTCTAAAAATAAGTTGCTATCTTGCTGAGAGAGTAATTTCCCAACAGAGCACATAGCTACGTTGCCACATAACTTCTGAGGAATATTTGCCATCAAATTAATTTCCCCTCAAAATAGCCCGATTCCTTCTGTAGGTTCACACTCGCACCATCTGTCCAGGAAAGAACGTAGAAAAGATTCTCTTTGGGAAAAACTAGGAACGGAAATAAGTGTCACTGCTTCATCATCTTGAACCTTGCAGCTTTTCCAGTTCCACCAGAGATTAGAGGAATCAAAAGCAAGGTGATAGACACTTTTCAACATTCTCCAAGCACGCGAGAAAACACTCATAACAATATAACCCCAATTTCAATTCCAGAACAGTAAAAAAAGGTACATATGTTTAAAAGCGAAGTTTCTTATAAGCAGCAAAAAAAATCCCCTTTCCTACGTCAGAGAAAAAAACAGCAGAGAAGGTGGGTAAAAGTGGGCCATTGACTAGGAAGAAATACTGTTCATAGCTTACTACAGGCAGAGAGAGAATCTCTGAGTTACACCATCACGTGGTAAGGGATATCTTGAGTAAGGGCTCAAAGGAAACCAAGATTTGGACATTCAATTCACGACCAAATCCTGCAAAAATCCTGATTGGGATACAAGCCTGTCTGACCCATAAACCTTCTCCCGCACCAAAAAGCATGATGGTTGCTTCTTGAAATTGGATAGTTATTGTGAACTGGTTTGCAGGATGCAATAAGTGATAACACTGAATCCCACCCTGAATGGATTCCATTACAAATCCAACATAAGACATGCACAAGAGAGAGGTAAAGGTAATAGAATACATGAGAGAGATACTAAAGGCTCATCACTCAGGCCAACGAGTATCACTAAATACTCTCCGCTACTCCCGCTCGTACACATCCTCATGAATTACAACATGCAGGATTGAAATGCACACAATATATTGCTTTTTAAAAGCCTGCAGTCATGCAGAGTGGAATATTAGCTAATAAATCAAAATCAACTGATTTCCTTTTAATTTCAAAAGCTTTCCGACCATTCTAATCTTAGTCTTTGTCTTTAACAACCCACTTCTTTCTCTTTCTTATTCCTTATTGTCGATTTGAGTTAATTGATGTTTTATTTCTATTTTTAATAACTTATAAGTGGTCAAGTAAAAGGTCTGGAAACTAAACTAATACTGATCAAGAAGTGAAACTCTGACAAACTAGTGGTGCCACTCTCTCGGAGCTTCCATTTCCTCATTCAAATTCAAGTACTTTGAAAACCAGAGATATAAAGATATTCATGTTTCATAAACTTGATATATATGGATGAGACTCCACATTACTCTATCCACAGAAGGGAAACTTTTTATCAATTTCAGTTTGGACAATTAGCAAAAGCAGTCTACAATTTAAGGCGAATTTATGACAAAATTATGCATTCTGCTGGAGTTAAGCCAATGCTTTTGCATTTTTCATTAAAAACTTACACAATTTTAACAATGCACTCCAGACAATGTCATCCAAAAACATCCATTTCATTCCAAGATTTCAAAAGGAATTCAGTGATGATGGCAATGACTAACATCAAACTAAAATAATCACATATTATGCAGGACCAAAAAAAAAATCAAATATTATCATGCTCACCCAGTAAACCCGCTTCTATGGTGAAAAATAATATTTCTAAAGCGATGCAAAGGAAGGTGAAAGTTATCTGCTCTGAGCTTGAAGATCGGTTACCGGTATTCATTATCTGTTAGCAGATGACACAATCTTTGTATACACACACAAATCTACAACAACAACAACAACAACTTGTCCATGACTTTCATGAGTGGTGTAAGATGTGACTGTTCTCCATAAATTTAAGCCTATATCTAAGCCTACTTTGATACCTATATAAATACATTACTACGGGAAAATCCTAACGTCGTGCAAAGTTGCATACCAGTATAGCCCCTGTAGTATTAAACCACTGCGTTTCTTGTCTTTCTTCATCCCAAGTGCCGTCCATATTAATGCGGACTCCTAGCGGGTTAAACCCTGCCTCCTGGCTTCTCCAAATCAGCATTTCATTGGAGAGTATCTAATGGTACTTAGTATGCACGTCGAATAGAGACGTATTCAGAGAAATAAGAAACAAAAAGCGATAGATTTCAATTGCCTCAGTGATACCTTTTCTGCAGGAAATGCAATGGTCGCAAAACATTACTGGATCGACGTGACAGTTTGACCAAGATTCTCATGCATTAGATATTCAGAATGATATGTTACAAATGAGAAAGAAAAGTCCTGACTACATATTACGGATGAGACAATTGCATATTTGATAAATTGGTTTTATACAAGGATTTATTTGTATTTTCTCCAGGAGTGAAGTGGGCCTCAACCTATACAAAGTTTTATTTATATGTATGTATTATTATTAAGATACAGTTGGTCTCACCATTATGAACTCTACCACAAAATCATGAAGCTTCCCTTTCATTAACATCTAATGAATTATATTGTCACTCATGCAACACAGTCTATCCTCCAGTTCTGATCATTCCTATGAACATGAATGTGTCAGGTAAACTGCCATAGCAATGGCATCTTGTTAGCTATCACCTACAGCTTCACACCTGACCTCCAGTCTTGCTGACCAATATCTCTTCCTTCCTCCAATTTAGGCTACTGATTGTATTAATTAAAAATATACCGTCCTACCTATTATAGCAGTGTCTCTTTAAAGTGGATTGAATGAAGGAGCAAAGTCTTGATTTTGTCTCTCTCTCTTTTCCTCTCTCTCTCTCTCTCTCAATTTCTTTCCCTGCCTATCTTTGTCTCTGTCTGTTTGTCTGTCTGTCTGTCTATCAGTCTGTCTGTCTGTCTGTCTGTCTCTCTGTCTCTCTCTCCATCTGTCTCATTGGATACATTACATTACAGTTCTTTATTTTTCCTATATATTAATTTCCTTTCAAACCTGATTAAGTAGTATGATATAGATAAATAACCATCACAGACATTTCATCAAAAAGTCATCAAGATTCAAATGTAGGTAGAGATTAATAGTAGAAAACAGCTACAGAAGGAAAATTAAGCTTGGACTTTGATTGACAGCCATCCACATAGAGACGATGCATAATGATAGTGGTGTGTGATTACTAAATTCAATTTCCAGGCACTCCGTACAAAGTGAACCAGCCAAGTGAAAAATATATATAGAATATTCACAAATTTTCTTACTTACATACAACTGTTATAATGAACCACAAATCCAGCCATGCATCCATGGTTGTACATGACCTTAACTAACTTACTTGACTGACGATGCAACTCCAGATCAAAGCTAAACACTCCCGTACCTTTGCAGTAGAATTCATTCCTCTGAGCACGAGCTCTCATGAGCTTGGAGAGAGTGATAGGCTTATGTTCCTGACCACTGGAGGAGGGAGGGGAGGATCTCCTCTCATTGTTCGTCCCTGCCCCTGCTGCATGGGCATGGGGTAGATGGGGGAAGGAGGACAGTGGTATGGCAGATGGGGGCACCGGGACGGGGGTGGCGGACGGAGGACTGGTGTCCAAATCTCTTTCTGTTTTGACCTTCACCTTGGAGGGACTTATCGGGCTCACTGTCTTCCTCATGTTGACCATCAAAACACTCCTGATTTCATCCAAATTATTCCAATGTTTCATACTAATGTCACTCAAATCAGGTGCAGTTATTTTCTTCACATTAGACTGTCTACCAAAAAACTACTGTGAAGTCATTGCATAATCATGCAGTCTGAATCCTGCAAACACTAATAAACAGTACGATAAATGATTTGTGTTCATCTGAATTTCACTGATTAGCACAGAGCTAGACGCGACTTCTTTGATATTCCGTAATTAAATCCTTGGTTGCATAAATAGAGATACCTCAGGTTCTTTTTCAGGAAGAGCAAATATCCTGCAAAGAAGTCAAATGAAGAATCAATTAACGTATCTGTAGCAGCTCAAATTAATCACAAACAACATGTCTCATTTGATTTGCATTTCAACTTTGTACATGTCAAAGTCAGAATTAAATGACTGTCCAACTTTCCATGGATTTACACAAGTTCAGCAGTGACACAACTCTCAGATTAATATGGAGTGAGTTTACTTCTGAGCTCAGTTGAAATATTGGCTATCCATTCTGCAAATCCAGGCAAGATGTTTATTTTCACTGATTGTGTTATATGACCACACTGTTTGGCTGCAGGTAGAGAGAGACGAGCGAGCAGTAGAGCACATCAAAGCCAGATGAGGATAATGAGTGTCCTAATTAGCTGTCCCTGCAAACGATCACGAGAGACAACCATGTGGGGGGACGAACGAGTGGCTAGCTATAGCTAGGAAACGACTGATTCGGTGCGTGCACAGGCAGAGAGTGTCACATACTCAACTAAAGAGACTTCCTCCCGACTTGGCCAGTTTGTCATGGGCCTGCGACCCTGCGACTTGTCAACGTAGATTACGTAGCAGGCAGGATGCTGCGAGGCTGTTGACGAGAGCGGTGCGTGTACATCGGAATGTTGTGACAGTGTGAGAGAGAGTGAGAGAGAATAGGATGAGGGAGAGAGTGAAGGAGGGGGGGGGGGTTGAGGTGAAGAGTAGTGATTAGAGAGCTGAGCTGCAAGCCACGTGTGGTGCAGTGTTGAGCGGCATTGCAGGGTGCGTGAGCGTGTAATGATTGCTACTGCTGTTCAGGGTTCTAGCTGCCTTAGGGGAGCAAGGGGGTAAGATTGCCGACTGCTTGCTAGATCGAAGGACAGACTCTCACTGATTGAGCTTTGCTGAGGGGCTGCCTGGCTGCCTGCCTGGTGTGGGGCAGC
This sequence comes from Hemicentrotus pulcherrimus, assembly GCA_003118195.1. Lineage (NCBI taxonomy): Eukaryota > Metazoa > Echinodermata > Echinoidea > Camarodonta > Strongylocentrotidae > Hemicentrotus > Hemicentrotus pulcherrimus. Next base: position 652,015 of record BEXV01000082.1, on the reverse strand, counting down.
TAAAGCTTGCCTGTGAATATAACCCCTGACTGCTTAGCAATCCACCTACACATCAGGACGACTCACACACATCAAGCCCCTTGCAGCACTTGTCTCCTTGGCTTGGCTTTCGTCTCTCTCCCTCTGCACACCACTGTCATCACAGATTGGAACAGCTGCAGCAAATCCGTTGAATTCCTTTACCAGTGTGAGGCAACACAGCTGTCAATAATAATACTCCAATGTGATAAATCTAGCTTGGCTCGTTGCTTAGCTCAATGCTAACCTACTTCCAGCCTAACATGTCTGTTTTTGCTTCATCATGCATTGTTATGACTGGACAAAACAACCATTGGGCATTTACTCCCATTTATTTACATCCTCAAAACTTCAAATCTAGTGTGTCAGCTAAAACACTATTAGTACAATTTATTTTTAAAATAAAAATAGCTTACTCAGCTCAAATAGGCACAGGAAATATTCATTTATATCTTATTTACATAGATCATTAGATAATCTGTTTTTATTAGTTTTTAATGGTGAATTTCTGGCAAAATGTTCATAATCAATTAACATAATCTGACAAATGACATAGTGTAGTAGATCATCAACAATGAACTAGCCTCTAGCTTGAAGAGAGATCATCTTGATAAAATATGAAATTTAACAAAAAAATTCTGATTACATACCATCTGAATTAAACACCATAATAATATCAAAAAACAATACAATATATATACATTGACAATACAGGAATACATCTTTTTATATGTAGGACATGCTGAGTCTGAAGAATTTCATATAATATTAACCTGCTTTCCAATGATATTGGACCGTTTTGTATTTTGATTGATTTAGAGGAAGATTAGGGGATAGGCTGAAAATAGAGATCTACAGAAAAAAGATATGGTACAATTATCATCATAAGCTATGGATAGACTTACAGGTCTACATATGTTAGGTCTATGTTTAGCGCATATGAGAATATAGCAGGCCCGGACATAATTAACCAAGCGGCTGGTAGAACACTAGCATTTTTAACAGCCTTGGAAGCCTGGGGTATGGCAGGCCTCCCTCCCTAGGCGTGTTTTCATCATCTCGAGATTTCCAAATATCTCGAGATTGCCAAATAGCCCGCTATTTGGGAAATAATCCCGACGTAACAAATCGCATCTTCACTATCTCGAGATTCGACCTCGAAACTTGAAACTCGACCTTGAGAAATTAGCTCGAGATATTTTGCAAATCTTCGGTCTAGTCAAGACGCACAGGACAAATAGCTGGATATTTTGCCAAATAGTAGGATATTTTGCAAACTATCCCAAGATATCTTGGGATGACAATCCTGACCAAATATCCTTCTAATTGCTACTACGGTCTGATGAAGACGCAAATCAGCTGGATAGTTTGCGATCGGGATAGTTCAAATAGCTGGATATCTGGCAATCTCGAGATAGTGATGACAGGCCTCCTGTGACTACTATGCCTCTAAGGATGATTTAAAATAATGCAGGCACACAGACCCAAAAGTGAAGACAAGAGATTGAATAATAGGAGAAAGGATGTTCAAACATTGCCAGAAAGAGGGAGAGGAAGCAAAACAGAGAGGATAGGAAAGGAAAGGAAAGATGAAACACCAATGTGAAGACTCAATAAAGAATCCAGACCTGATAATTAGAGAAAAAGGCCATCAATGAGAGAGAGAGGGAGAGAGAGGGGGAGGGAAAGGGGGAGGAAAGGGGAGAGGGAGGGAGGGAAGGAGAGAGAGAGAGAGAGAGAAAGAAAGAGATAAAGAGAGAGAGAGAGAAAGAAAGAGAAAGAGAAAGAGAGAAAGAGAGAGAAAGAGAGAGGGGAAGAGAAAGGGGAAGAGGGAGAGAGAGAGGAAGAGAGAGAGAGAGAGAGACGGAGGGGGTGGCAATGGGGGAAGAGAAGGAAGACAGATAGAGGGAAAGGGAAGATCAGGATATATTAGAACAAGAAGATTCAGGGTGATAGAGAAAGAAAGAGAGCAGAGAAAATATGATTGAAGATGTGAAACAAAGCAGGAAGAGCGAAAAGAAAGCAATGAAATGAAGAAGAAAAAAATAATAGCAAAGAAAGGTCATGGCCACGTACAAAGAGGCAGCATGTTACAGAATACATACTGAGCCAAACGCCCCATCATGTGATATCAGTTACGGAAAATAATGACATGTTAGTAAGTGTTAGCCAAGTCTGTTAACGTCCATGGTTTTGAGGATCAGCTGTTTGTTCTAATCCAACCATGCCTGTAAGACAAGAATGATCTATTGCTTTACCAATGAAATAACAATCATTCTACTCAGACATATACATCTGATATCTCTATAGGAGGCCATGCCAATCCATGTGCTGTAAAAGAAACATTGTTTTGTTCATGAAATATTGTATTTCCATTGCGATGTCTGAAAAAGAAGAGTTAAGAAATTCTGTAGGAAATCCTGAAAAGTAATCCAATATAATCAGCCAAATTGCTCTAATTAACTACAATGTTTATGTTTATTATCATATTTCTCTGATATACAGCACATGTAGCTATTGCACAAAAACCTATTCTGTTAAATTCAATTTGTAACTTGAACATATTTGGTAGATCTAATACCTCAGGCACTGTTTTATTTAATGAATATAGATCAGCTTTTATAGGTTTGTTTTCTAACTGAGCTGCTAAATGAGGAGGCATAAATATGATGGCTCGGTGATAGAGTGGTGATCTCATATCTGCAAGGTCCTGGATTAAAAAATGAGTTGATGCGCTAGTGTCCGTGGATAAGGTATTAATCCTCATTATCACGTCCCTCTGATAGGATTAAATATGTGGGTCCCATCACTGCTAAGAGTGACGTCATCAAAAATCAATTTTTAGAATTTCTCAATTTTTTCTTCATTTTCCGAAAGAGCATCAAAAATAATGTCCAACTGTCAAAAACCAATTTAATATGTTAAGTATTGGCTGAGATTTATCCATCTGAATAAACATATGTCCTATGGGAACTCAGTGTTATATGCTCTGGCTCCTAATGGTTAGATTTTGATGACGTCACAGCTTCAGTACTCTATACTTTACTTTAAGTGACTGCTAAAACTTAAAAAACATATAGGAATCAGTTGATTAATAAACTAATCTGTACCTTGCTTTGGCGTTCATTACTTGTAATTGAAAGCACGGTATTTCAACAATGTCTGCTGATAGTAATAAATCATTCCTAATTCTATAATTGATATGATTGTGAACAAGTCCTAGCTGCTATAAGGGTGGGTAAAAAAAATTGAGCAAATTGCTAAATCATGTACCAGTTGTAAGGTGATGAAAAACACCACCAAAATAATCTGCTCAGATTTTCACCAGGTCCCTGCAAAGATATCCCCCACCAATCTTTCTTCTCTCTTTTCTTTTCTTTTCTGCCAGTCCAAATCTGCAAATACAGAAAGCCCACAGAGCAGATATTTCATCAACTCAGCATGTTGGAAAATTGGCCTCTTGTTTCTCCATTTGAATGGTTTAAAATGAGCCGCAGGCCTGCCAGGCTAACAAATCAGAAATATGCGTGTATGGATTCTTCATTAGCCAGAGCAGAAAAACAGAGAGAATCAGTATTGAAAATTTGTTCCTACTTCTTTCCTTTCTTTCTCTGCGTCTCTCTTGTCTCTGTCGTCAGCCTGTTTGATGATATTTCCTGGTACTGTACTAAGGACCACTATGTGATTGACTGTTAGAGTAATGTCTAAGGGGTGTCTCTTACCAACAAAACAATCAACAAGAGAAAAGTTCAACTGAGTTCAACAAAAGCTCTAAGATATGACTCAAGTTCAAACCTAGTGACCTCAGAGGAGGAAGAAATAAAAGGAGTGTTTTCAAGAGATACAGCTTTGAAGTTACGCGGGGCATAACAGAATGGATATTGAAAGAGATCTTATCACTGAAACTGTATGTGAAAGCTATTGGCATTTCATAGAAACTGCACAGTAGTAAAAACTGTAGTTTTTATGACCCTATGAAAGCTTCTTAAAGTAATTCCCTCATCCCGATTGATTAACTTAACTTTGCATGTGAGGTTCTGCTTTTAAATTGAGCAACTAAAAATATTGATGTTGTGGGTACTAAGAACCCAAATAATTATGGTTGAGTGTTGTTCTACTTCATGATGATCAAATGATTATAAATACATTATATAAAGAGAGGATTCTTGTATGGTAATTTGTTTGTGATTATTCATTAGCCATAATTTGTGCTAAGTAAAAAAATAATGCATAAAAAATAAATCCATGACCTATAGCTTCCAATAATTGTAATCATTGACATTAGTCACTTGAAACAAAACAGCTAAGATCAGGACATTCATATTCAAAACAATCTAACTTCGTTATCACCGCTTTCCTTGAAAATTTGTTATATTGAACAAGGTGCACTTGGAATTGTCATAACACTGGCCCATCTATCCAAGCAATGCCTACCATCTCACATTTCCTCCGTTTCTGAAATCAAACATACAAGCTTCAATCCCCACAGACCGTTCCATCAGTCAACCACAGTGATAACAAACACCGCTGGGGCAGGCGGGAGGGGCGGGGTGGGGCAGGCAGACCAGGGCTAGCTCCATTCCACTCACCAATCACCCTACCATAACAAAACTAGAGATGAAGAAAGGAGAAGAATCTTATATCTGGCCAACACACGCTGGTATGCCAGTTATCTGTCAGACTGGTAGGCATATGTTTCACTCGGCAACGAACACATGGCAAACACATTGCCAAGATTCTTAATTACTTCTGGTATTCCAAGATCCTTTACTACTTCTTCAAATCATTGATCTGTTTTTCTCTCTCCCTCCTCCT
>BEXV01000082.1:631946-646950 GCA_003118195.1 Hemicentrotus pulcherrimus | reverse complement strand
TCCAGGAGGAGATAGCTGCACCAACTTGGGTCGGCGATCTCATTAAAAACAATAGAATACAAAGGCTGGCGGTGACGTTGCGCACCCCCCGCGGAGCCTTAGCGTATTACTTATATAGATATAAGGACGAAATTCTGTAAGCAATTTCTGGGGTACACTCAAGCTCAACTTTTGCAATGAACTGGCTTGATAAGCATTTTGCTATGCAACTCTTGTTCAGTCTGTGGTAAAACTCGATATTATTTTTCTTCCTTCTTTTTCAACTGTTATCACAATTAAACAACGGCAGGAGCTAACATGTCAGCACTTTCCTCAAATAACACCATACTGTGAAAACATCAACCAATTTTTAGCAGGTTATTCAAAATTCATCTGCAGTGGTAATTGAATTTTATAATATGATGGCTTTAGCTGAGCTCTACGTGGGCAATATTCTCATTACTACACGGAGGAGGGTAATCCTTTGTTTCACTCTGTTCTAGCTCTGCGCATGAGTTGCTCTGAAGGTATTCAACTATGCAACATTCTCTGGAACATTCTCTTGATCTTTGTTTGGTACATGAAGTCTAATAATATTCTTCAACAAGCATGGCCTCTCTCTCTCTTCTTCACATACGCTACCCCCTTCAGTTTCATCTACTGCTTCTGGGTCCTGGAACAAAAAAAAGTGACAATTGACCATATTTCCCTCTGATCGATTTCATCTCCCTCGATCAATCTTTACAATCAAGTGCAATTGAACTTATTAAACTGCAAGAAAAATATGGAGCCCTAAAAGATCTTACAATTGATTAGTAATTATTCATATCACAGGGCCCGAATCTGATACGTGTCCAATGTTAGATCATTATTAGACCTTAGGATCTCATTGTTACATCTAATGTAGATGTAGACCTAGTCTAATATTCTTAGACCTGGTAAGCTCAATGTGAAAGCAGATAATGCAAGAGCTAGAGAAACAAATCAGTGAAGACCTTCTGATAAGGTGCAGGACTAAGGTTGTTCAAGGCTTCAGGAGAGTGCACGGTGAAGAATTCAAACATAACAAGCAACACAATGGAAGTGTCGTGGTCGAGTGGTTTAAGGCGTTTGACTGGTAACGCGAAGGTCGAGGGTTCGAATCCCGACACGGCACTAATATCCTTTGGCAAGATATTAATCTGCATTTGCTACTCTCCACCCAGGTGTTAAATGGGTACCCGGTAGGATGCGACCGTCATTTGTGGTCAACCAGTTTATGAACGTCAAGAAACCCCTGGCTGGAATGCTCCCCAGGGAGCGGGGATTGTGCACACAGTGTGTGCGGGCAAGCACTGAATCCAATGACCGGGGTAATAGTATATTTGTAAAGCGCTTAGAGACATTTGTATTAAGCGCTATATGAAAATTAAATATTATTATTATTATTATTATTACAACACTACAAATAGTGAATCAATGTTTTAGCATGACCAGTGAGGTTCTACAGCGTGGTCCTACTTCACCAGAGAGATGCATCAAGATACAGATTTATAAAGCAATTAATTGCAGCAGAATATTAGTATCATTGTGGCTCAGCATTTGAGATGGTGCCAAATAAATCCGATCAATACTTTGCCTGCCCATCGAGAGAGATCACAAAAACAAAAATAATAACAAAAACATGATTATTGTTATTCTCTCGCGCTCTCTCTCACTCTCTCCCACTCATTTTCTGCTCTCTCCCTCTCTTTCCTCTTCCCAGCCTACCCCCTTTCCCGCTTTCTCTTTCTCTCATTCTCTCTCATTCGTTTGACTCACATCTTCACTGTGATCCAATCCAACACAACACACCACTATATAGCTCCATGCTGGATCACAAATTACAAACAACTCGAGACCAAATAATGAACAAATTGTTCCCCCCTTGAATACTCTTGAACCCGGTGAGTGATTATAATAGGCTCTCATGGGTCTAGAACCCTCTTCTGATGATGAGGTAAGCAGACGGACTTCCTCAGAAATGCCCTCACCTTGATACTTAGTATAGGTCAAGATGAATTCCTTGGTTAATGAAGAGAAACCCTCTTATAGGTAGGCAAACCATTATATCCATCTTCAGAACCAAGAGACTTGAAAAAGCAATAGCTTATAAAACTTTCAAAAGATGTAATTCCTAGAAGTTCAAAATATCATATCCCTGTTGTCTCTTGAACAATCTCTATCAGTTTTAAGGGTTTTTTAGCCACAGATGAGGAAAAGTCAGATCCCCTGAGAGCAAGGCAAATATGTGGGAGGGGGCATAAGGGGTGGGGGTTTTAGTTTTCACTTTTGCTAGGATTTTTCCAACTAAAGGGCCTACTTTTCTTAACTTGGAAAGATCTTACTTCTCTAAAACCATTAAACTAGTCTACTGCGAAGAGAGATGGATTTATCATATGATAAATTTGAAAAATTATAAGCTCGTAGCTCTCAAAAAGGCTCGCCATGATTCTTTAAAGTAATTTTGTTTGGTACAATTACTTCAAAGTCATTTATATTTCCTTATAAACATCCTTTTCTATGCGAGTATATATGAATGTGACAACTAGTCACTTTAAAAGTCCTTTAAAGTATTATAGCATGTAATATCTCCATATAGTTAGTATAGAAGTAAAGTTTGAAGTTGATAATTCTTATACCTTAAACTGGCAGCATGGAAGCCCAATGTACAAAAAACATTTTTTTGTGCGTGTGTGATAACTCCCTCATAAGCCAAAAGATCAATAAAATATCTATGCTTTCAGCCCCTCTCTCTCTCTCTCTCTATCTCTCTTTTTCTCTCTTAGGATTAGCTTTAAAGGGTTTTCTCTAATTAGTGAAGAATATTAGGCCTGTGTAATCTTTGATTTGTCATACCTTGAGATTTAATCACTTTTCTGTTGTTGTAAGAGGGCTGACCTTACTCATCCAATACGATACAGATTGTTTCTCTCATATGGCTTCCAGACACTCATCTGTTTGTCTTACTGATGGCAGTCATGGGACAGAACAAGGAAGAGAGCTATGATTCATCCTGATAGAAAGAAGGAGGGATGAAGAAGATGGATGAGGAGGAGGGGTAGAGGGTGAAGAAATAGAGGAGAGGAATAGAGGTAAAAGATCAGGACAGGGAGAAATAGAGAGGGATAGAGAAAAAAAAATTAAAAATAAAGGCATGACAATCAATGAACAAAATAAACTGATAGTAAAAAAAGCTAATCAAAACAAATTGTACAGACAATTCTTTAAGATATGAGGAAAACGAAAAAGAAAAGTAATTATCATAAAGCAGCAAGGATTTCGCAGGGTTAGAAAGAAAAAAAAAGATAGATAGGAGGAAGAAAATGGAGGAATGAAGAAATGGGAGGACAGATAGACAGACAGACAAACATATTACACAAAACTGAGACTGAGACAACTTATAGGCAATGGCAAACAGAGAAAGAGAGGAAAATACAACCCAACCATCGATGTAGCTTGAAAGCCTGAGATGACAATCAGGTTTAGTTCTATTCCCCAGACTTACCTCATCTGGCTGCCAGATCTAAAGTATTATATCTGGTATGTTTAATTCACTCTGATCACTATTACAGGTGCACCTGATTTTAAAGCTACTATCCAGCATTTCATGAGAGCAATCACAGGCATAAACAGGAAATATCCATTAATGTTCAAAAGTGCCCACAAAGATGGATAAACATTTTGGAGACTACTTCTTCATCATACTAACCTCTTTGTGTTTAATCAATCATAATAATGTCTCTAGTATAATCGCTACTGACATTAGTTAATATGCTGGATTGCTGCTTTTATGTAAATGAGAGCTCATAGTAAAGAAAGGCATTTCAACAAATATAATTGGCAAAACGATTTTCTGTGCACATTCAAATCATTAAACAAATATTCTATTTATTTATACAAAGAGAGATTTTTTCTTGTTGAATACAGACAATACATATGTTGGCTTTGGAAAGCATCACGAGCATCATCTGTTAAGAGTCAGAACTCATTCACACTGTCCAGATTACTCTCATCATTTGATATAAAGTATCTATACACCTTAGGAGAAACAATCTTCTGTCCTAGAGAAAGAGAATTATTGCTTTAAAGCAAAATGTCTTTCTTCAAATTGGTAGAAATGGTGGAGTCAGTCACAGATTCACCTTATTGCTCAAGTCTGACATGATAATCTTGACATGAGGAATAAACTCTTGATTTGAGAAGATCTTCGCTGGACCTGAGGTACTCATGCCCAAATCATTATCACTGGCTTAACATATCATCTCTTTAGAGCCAGAAGGGGATTACCCTATTTTAAATGATATCATTTGATGCCCTTCTGGCTCTCAGCAGGTAATATCTTCATGTCACCTCTATGATTTCTGGAGACTTGGAGGTAATTGAAAATTCTTGATACCATATCTCAGGTCATCGTTATATACCACCAGTCTAGACCCACGTCTCACAGATTTGACTGGATAAGACCTCAAATGATTGATTGGATAATTATGAGTATGATCTGAAAATGTGTTTGATGGTGAGTGAATGCATGTCTTGCTACTTGACATAACACTCTAACTTACATTGCTACAACTGCTTCATGAATGATACAGCATTGTGATCCTAACCTTTGGCATTTTCACACCCATCTGAGATCATTTTTTAGTTGTTATTTTGCAATTACATAATTTGAGAGGATACACATTCATCAACCAGCTCACTACTGTCTATCCCCATTTGTAGCCGTTCAAAACATCCTTACATACTTAGTGTTCCTATCACAAGAACAAAGAAAATATCTATAAAATGTAGGTTTCCCTGCACATACATGTACAAGAAATATTTCAGGGGAGAAACATAAATGATGTATTTATGTTTTTTAAACTTTAATGGCGTTGCAGGCATTTGCCTGGTGAAAATTCAGAAATTGTATATGGGTCGAAATGTTGTGAAAATAATAATTGAAAACCTTCCTATAAAGTATGGTGGCAAAATATTTGTTATTAGCAAAATTACAGTAATTTTTCTTTTCAAATTTAATTTTGCAATTGATAGTGTTTTAGTCATCTCATTTGTTGTGTGCAAAATTAGGGTTTCAATTTACACTCATAAAGATCTAAAATTGTGCACATACTTTCATAAACTCATATTGAGGTTACAGATATTTTTTTAGATAGGTTCTTCAGGGCTTTCATATATATCCCTGAGAGGGGCTTTCAAACTTTAAATCAAGCAAAGTCTTCATAAAGTTATGCAAGTTCAGCCACTAGAGTAATCTTTCATCTTCATATGAGTAAGCTCATTCTAGTTGTTATGCCATGATTGCAATATTGCTTTTAGGAAGTGATTTGAAACCGCGCAATAAGATAATCAACAGACTAAATGTTTTTCTGCATGTATAGTCACCCTCCTATCTCTTTCACTCTGATTTTATCAATTATATTCAAATTCATTTCCTTCAAATAATCTATTCATCTATTTTCCAGGAACCTAAAACACAAAAGCAAACAATATATCTGCCAATGACATGATTTGATGTGGGACTATAATAAAAACAACAACTGATACATGAGTGAGGCTTGTATAAAAGAATATGCAGCTATACAAACATGTATATAAACATGAAGTACAGGATTTGAACTTGGAGGAGTGCTTCTGCCTCATTGTGATTTTGTATCATTTCACTCTCTGCTTGAGTACTCTAATCTGCATTCACATTATCAGAATTCATCGTAACTATTAGTTCATTGATTATCTTTTTTCTAGTCTGAAAGTCATTGTATGAAAAAATATTGTACAACAACGAACCATACAGTGAAACACATGTTAGAGCATCTTTTCAAACAAAAACTCTACAAAGAATCAGATCCCTTTTTCATTTGAATGTTATACCGTACAAGAGCAAATAACTGGGTGGGGCTTATCGTGAGCACACACTGATGATTGGCCAGCTGTCATATAAATTGTCCTCTTTTAAACAAGTTTCTTCATAAGACATTTCTATACACAATATTGTTTTCTATAGTCTGTGAGCCCCCTTTCGCTACACAATGATTCTTTATACATCGTTTCTTTACATCGGTTTTGTATTAATTTCTTATGGTCTGGACAGGTTCAAACAAACTTCTTTTAATGTTTATAACCTGGTAACATTTTGATAATAATCTGAGCGCAGCTGGTAATATTCTAGCTTGGCAGATGGGAAGTCAGGAGACATGATGTTCACACGGATCCGGTTTATTATCCCAAGTGGATACCATGTGTGACATTAACAGTGAGAAAATAGAGAGAGAGAGAGGACAAAAATATAGTGAAACGTATCAAAGAGAATTATCAAAGATTTCATTCAAGATATAGTCGGTGAAGTTGCGTTGATGAGAATATTTCAAAGAGAGAAAGAAATATAAAGTAAGGATACCTGAATATTTGTAATAGCAGATAGAAGATATATTGGTACATAACCATAGCAAGATTCACAATGTCCTTTCACAGTACATTTGCTAAGTAAGGCCAGATGACGAGGTATAAAAAAATGAAAAATTCCTCCGACACACTAAATGAATATCATCTTGCTTTAAACTTTACACCAAACAAATTCAAATGTAATGCAACACATTTTTATATAAGTTAGAATATGTACATTTTCAAAATGTCAAAAGGACCGCTCCGAATGATGAAAAAGAGAGTAAGAATCTGTGATATGATACATTAATGGAGATAAGAGATTTTGAGTCAAGATATAACACATTGATATGGAGTGAAAGATGGAACAAAAGAAAGATCCATTTCATAAAAATGAATAAAGACATTGAGAGGCAGACATTTAGGCCTACACAACATGAAAGAATGCATTCCATATGTGATAGTGACAAACATGTTCCGATATAGACACACAGACTCTTGAAAACAGGAGGAGTCAATTAACATTACATACACACAAACAAAGAGTCTGCATTCAGTCTCAAGGTTAAAACTAATGGTCTACAGACTACAGAGCATCCCTACTGATGGCCATGTTTATTTTCGAACCATTTAGTTGAAGTAGCACGTGTTTACAATAGAACCGTTGCTGTTGATAAGAATGAGTAGGGCATATAAAAGACAGATGGGGAAGAAAAGATGAATTGTATAAACAGAGTCATGAATTGAAAACATTGAGCAGGCTGTGTGGTTAGATGCACATGATGACAGGGTAGGGTAGGGTAGGGATTCAAACCCTACCAATTGCATTGGAGAGCTAGGAGGAGCTGATAGTCTAATGCCCTACAGGATGAATTGACCTACCATGACACGGCATTCAGAGTTTCTTCACAAAATAATAGTTCTTTTTAAAGCCATTCAAAGCCTGAAGATCTATTCTAGATACAAATTATTATTCATTAATGAACAATCCTATCAGTGATCTACTATAGAACCAGCAAACTTTAGCATGCATGGAAGTTTTTTAACTTTCCAAAGACCGGTAGAGATCTGAAAATAATGCCACAAACTGATTGAATTATCAATTGAAGTTTTGCATTAAAGAATGAATCTTGTCATTGGAATGACCATCCTCATCGATTTGCAAAAGTTTGTCCATCTAAAAATTACCGGTTGAAGAGTAGTTAATACAAATCATTCCTAATTACCACTATCTTCAAGTTACATAATTCTTTATCAATATCACATAAATCACATTTATGAAGATGAAGAAGATCTTCCCTCCCCTCTGGAACACATCTTCAAAACATATTCATCTCTTTATTCGTCCGTCTGACTATTCATGGGTAAAACTAAAAGTACAGCATGCTTGAGTGTGCATGGTGCGAGGTACATCTGGTAAAGCAAGCAGAACTTAATGTTTGCGTGCACCAGGACTGATTCCCTACACCTGTCTATCACATTCTCATGATACACAACCTATCGCCCAGATGTGCTCAACCCTACTAGGCCAAAAAAACATAACACCCTGCACCTTTTATTAGTCAGGAAAACACATCTATGGGACTAAGAGCTTGCGTAAGCACTCTTTTCAAGAGCCAAACTCATTACGAACTGTTCTCTCTTTTCTTTCCACAAGCTGCAGATTTTATTTAAAGATGAAATACACTCAAAAAAGCGTTGGTTTTTTTCTTCTAAGCACAATATTGCCTGATAAAAGATCCTACATGCCATACATTTTAACATACAAATCATCCGTATATAAACAGCCAGAAGGGTGCTAACTAAAAGCGAATCTAAAAGGGATTAATGCCTTCTGGTTCTAAACAGACAATTTTTTTTTTAAGGGATGGTGAATTCATTTAAAATACAGAAGTATGTTAGTTAGTATTACAACATTAGTAAGAAAGAAAGCACGTGCATACTTCACGTGTGACAATATTATGACTAAATGCTTTTAGAATTGAGTATCTTTGCATGCAGATGAATGAAACCATTCAAGAAGAGCTCTCAATAACAAATTTTGATTTTGAAAAGTCAGAAGTTAAATAAGTGTATAATCCTGGCTGTTTTTCACATACAAAAATATATTATTCTTTAGCTTTTTAGCTTTTTATCTTTACATTACGTAAGCGTATTTCCTTGAAAACTCCACATTATTATTCTATTTTCTTATGGAAAGTAATGAAAATAGATTTTTCAAAAACATATTTCAGGCTAAGAATTAAGCTTGAGTTGGACGAAAAAGATATTCAGAGCTGAAAATAGTAGTAAAGAATATATCTTTACAAAACAATTTCTGAGCTGCTTTTCACCATTTATCAACTATAGTTTTAGACTATTCTATTTTGAGTAGGGTAAACTTATCTTACAATATCTTACAATATCTTACATCTTGGAGCTTCATCTCCTACTATTGAAAGTCACACAATGACAATCTTAATATCATACACGAAGACTTTAAACATATTCTACAAGACATTGTGGTTCTGATGAAAATATTGTTTATATTGCATAACATTTATAAAGACCCAGAATCTGTCAAAAAGCTTTTGGAAAGTAAGATTATACAGGGGGAAACACGAACACGCAATTCCCTCGAAATCTCCCTCTAGGAAAGATTTTATGGTTAACATTACAAACAATTATCTCATTTCTTATTGAAAATCAATCACAGTTTTCAAACTTCCATGTGTGCTTTCATTTGCATTCTCAGATAAATTAATAGATGACTATCGGACCATTTCAAAGTGACATTTGTATGTTTAATGTTGCCTTATGAATTGAAGTAACAAATCATGTTACTGAAGCCTTTAAAGGTACTATGTCCCTTTTGCAGCCAACCTCAAATGCTGTAGAACTTTGCCGGAATTATGAATATGTCATGTATGTCCTATCTGTGAAATTTAAACGTTATGTAATAAAACCCGTTTTCTTGCTAGACTTCACTGTCAGACACTATTGAGTGACTGACTGGCTTTTTTCTTCTTTGGTAATAACATACATGAAAAGAGTTGTAAAGGTTACATGAGCATTTGTCTACATCAATAACCCACTTCTTGTGATGGCCAAGATTAAACTGATTGAATCTTTGCGCAGCATAAAACGTATGACCATTCGGTACAGTTGTCTGAAAATCAAGACTATTGCTTTTGGGCTCTATAGCCCTAAAGTCGATTTGATAACTAATAGTCGTTATTTTCCCACTTGAAGACATTTTCAAGCCCTTCCTTTTTTAGGGAAGTTCTAAATTAGTATTATCTTTCAAATGCAGTTGGAATTTAACTTTTTCATTTTTTTGGCCTGCAAATGGGACATAGTACCTTTAACAAATATTGCAAATCAGGTTATAGATAATTGATAGTACTAAGTTACAACCTTCTATAGCAACTTGAGGTTGCACAATGTTGTGATAATAATTTCTTCTTTTTTCCAGCTTTTTGTTGCAGTGTTGTCATCCAGTGACATTGTCCAGGAATCAAAATAATTCTAATAATCCTATTGTTCCCAAAATAGAACAGTAATTTCTGCTGACTATGTGATTGTATTCAACAATGATAGCATGACAACAAGAAGGAAATAGAGGTCTAAATTAAACGAGGCTTGATAATTAAAACATCTGTTACAGCTTACATCCACATGGAGCAAATGAAATAAATGTGAAATATGTGTTCTGTTTTACTGTTCTACTTCTAGAAAGTACTTTTGGGGATTGTAAGAACAATGAAACAAGGAAGTTGAGTAACATCATTCAACTGCCTTCTTCTTTGATCGAACAGAATTTATATCAGTAGATATTGCCTGCAGTGGGCCTAAAGTTTATACATTTAGTGTGACAATACCCTCTTAGCTCTTAGCATACAATAGTATGTGTTACCATTTAAAAGAAAGTAAGAGTTTACACAAAAATGAATACTAAACTAATTCAGAAATAAATTTTATCGTAAAGGCATTATCAGAGATTGAATAATCACCCCCCCCCCCCACCAACCCTCAAAAGATAGCTGTAACTTCTATTTGAAATGAAGAATAACAGCATCTGATGACAAAACTACCATTGCCAATCCATCAATCCAAACATCAAGTGAAATAGGAGAGGGAGAGAGAGAGAGAGAGAGAGAGAGAGAGAGAGAAAGAGAGTAAAGAAAGAGAGAGAAGAAAAAAAGGGAAAAGGAAAAGAAAGCTAGTGAGGTTTGAGAGAGGGGGATCCTAATTAGAGAAATGTCCATGAGTTGTTCAACAGATAAACAAATTAGTAGCATTTGACTGCTGCTTATCATGGGGGTTCTGAATCTCATATTAGTCTGTATCACGAGACCCAATGTCATTTTAACCTGAACAATGTTTGTCATGGCATGCCTACATGCTCCTATTTACTATTTCTTTGAAATGTCGAATCGATATATCTGCTTTCCATAATTTAAGCACCTTGAATTTATTTAACTGAACATGTATACTACTTGAATTCATTTAACCTTTGACCTTTGATAGTATAGTAGCTATTCTATCCACAATGTGGGGACTGTGATCACATCCATCCTCAAATAGATGACACAAATCAACGGCTTGCCTCTCTCAACCCAGGTGTGGTCAATGAGAACCTTAGAATGCAACACTAAAGCGCTGTGATATAACGGGAACCCAGAAAAGGCCTGGGCAATATTTTCACACTAAGCAAATCCTCAACTGTGGCATGTGATGTGCTGTAACATTGTTATCATTAAACGCAAGTTATCTGGTCTTCAGTTGTTTCTTTTGAACTATTATTGGAATCCAAAGATGGAAGGATAATGAGATGTCTATTTCCAGAGACACAAATCTTAAAGATGAAGTTGAGTTCTGGTCATGTGATTGCATTGTGAAAGAAACTGTGTGGAATTGACCAGAAAAGGTTGATCACCTAGCATATAAGAATTTGTGTGTATTGCAAGGTTCTGGAATGATCTAAATGATAAGAAATTTGGTCAAGTTAAAAACATTGTACACAGAAAGATGTATATGGGACTACACGAACACGTGGCGAAAAAAACCTCCTCCCCCCGAGTTTTACGATAAACATGACATATTTAGAATATGAAGGCATTTGAAGAGCCATGCTTTTCAGGGAACATGTCTTATCTGATGTTCTTCCACGCTTGCATAATTACAAATGATAAAGTTCACAAATTATTTTTCACCTCTTCCCAGAACTCAACCTTCTCTTTAAGACAGGATGCCAGTTTGAAAGGAGAAAGATGTTGGCCTGAAGTCCAGTGTAAACCATGTCTGGTATGCTAGACACAACCCTAGGGTCAAAAGATACCGAGGACATATGGACATGATAAAGCAAAGGATGGGAAGCATGGAACACGTGTCAAGGTGTCAAGGGAACTCCTTGATACAAGCAGGGGGGCAAGGGAGAATTTACTAAAACTTGAAGTACAGGAGATTGAATGCAGTAGTACAGGAGAAGGGTATTGTAGGCAGAGATGACTGAGAATCTAAAGACTTTCTCAATGGGGTACCGGGGTGGTGCATGGACAAGAATTCCATACAATGCATTGAGATTTTCTCGATTTGTCATGGAGTAAGATGTAATCCTTAATAATTTGTTTGTCTGAATCTACTCTCAAAATTCTGCAGTCTTAGAGGTGATATTTATTTACATCTCCTGATTACATGAAACTTTTATACACAACTATCAGTGTCTTTCTCTTGCAGCAGCACTCTCTGACCCTTACAGATATCCTTCTTTCAGTGAAAAAAAGGTGTTTGGTCTATCTCCCATCCTTCTTTTTAACAGGCCTCTTTTCCCTCAAAAATCCTTTACTTCTCCATCCTTCTCCTTTCTCCTCTTCAAAGTCCAACTCCACCTATTTTCTCACCCCTTATCTTCCTTCCTTCATCTCTCTTCCCACCGTCTCCCATTACTATCAAATTTGTGAGGGAACGAGCGGAAGACAAACTCCATCTATCATCTTGCTACCACCTGTGTTTTCTCAAAAGAACGAGCGAGGCCAGCGTTTGACCCTAAACACTGAAACCGTGGTGTAAACACTTGGTAGATTGTTCAGCTGATATCTTCCCTGTTGCCTCCTCATCCTCCTCATCTGTCTCGTCAGGGTGGTCAAGTTCTGCGAATGAAGGCGTTTGACAAACTGTCATCTTTACACCAATCTGGCATGTGTTTGGAAATAAACAATAACATTGCCTTCTGTATATCTGCTGAAATATGGCTGAGCATCTGGCAGATTTGCAGTGGCTTGCATGACCTATATCAAAGTACTCTGGAGGCGGATCGGTAACCTTTGTACACCATTTCGTACTCCTGTCTTTCTTTTTATGAACATAACAAAAGGTCACCAAGGTAATTTAATATCCAATTGAAAGTGGTAATATTCCTTACAAATCTAAGGACATGAATTTTTTTTTAAATACCAGTACAATCCAGACATCTGAAGCAAACAAAACATTTATCAAAGCCAACTCTAAAAAAAAAACACCATCATGGTTCAAACGTACGTCATATTCCAAGTATAATGTAGGCAAAAGTATTTGGCTGTACCATCTGTTTTTATCATGTATAGATGGGAGGTTGATTGAGAAAAATGATGAGGCATGGTAAAATAAGAATAAGTGGATGTTGCCAGAGTTTTGTATTTTCTCAAGGCATTCAAAGTCCTCAGAAATGGCTACCATCTGCAACTTTTCTCTTGTCTTACTTGTGTTTCAAATCTGACATTAATGATGCTGATGACATAGTCTTATCAGCCTGTGGAATGGGTGGTCCCATACCAGGTTGATAACTATACTACGTCACCCCACCCCTATTCCTTCCATATGGACATCATCATCCAGTGGATTAGGAGATAAAATCACAAATTGGTGTCATCTTTGGGACTGCAAAACATAAACATACTGGTTTCACAAGTTTCATATCTTGACTACAGCTCATTCATCAGATGTCTTACATGTTTTAAACATCTCAATTTTTTCCCCACAACAAATATGAGTGCATTAAAAACTTAAACATTTGCAGAGTGTATTTGTTTTGTATTAACATTGATATACATCACTGGAATTTTAAAAATTGCATTAAAATTTGAGCAACAACAATTTGCAAATGACATTTTTTCATATTTTTTTGGACCTATGTGTCCCTCTGAATCTGAACTAATTAGGTTATAGCACTACTGCAGCATATCATTAGACATGAACAGTTATTAACAAGTGATGATGGGAAGACAAACACTGAAGGAATCGGGAATGGCAAAATGGATGAAAAACACACATTTTGAAACACTTTGAAAATTTCCACAATCAATATTGAAGTAAGATTCAAGCAGAGTATATGAAAATTGCAAACTATATCCACTTTGGTTCAGTTTAGGGTCAGGGTATTCAGCAACCTCCATTAGTGTTGTCATGGTAACTGAAATCCTCTCCTGTACTTGCCTCTGGATGATATGATGTTGGACAACAGGTGCGAAATACCACCCCAAGAGCAACACTCAATTCCCCTCCTTATCCATCTTTCCTTTCTTGATTGCGTGCCCTTTATATTTTTCTTTATTTGTTCATTAAAAATCTATAAATCGACAATCAAAATCAAGCTTAAGATCAAAGTCAAAATCAAAATCAAAGATATAACCTGCATCTGAAAAATGGAATTGTTATGACAATCATACAGTAGAGTTGTTTTGTAATATAAGGGGAAGCCTCTAACAAGTCCAGAAATTGAGTAATGTTGAGCATCTTATCCCTCCTGAAGGATAGTTTGTATGATAGGGGGAGGGGGGGGACAGCTTTCAGGATAAGATATGAAAACACTAATCCTTGTAACTTTTCTTTCTCTCATTTTGAACATAGCACAAAAACATTTGTAACCAACTTCATTCCGTAGCGGTAGGCTGAACTCATGTCAATGTGAAATTATCTTCCAAGTGCCAGAAATTTAGGCATTAGATTACATCATACAGATTATAGACACAAAGTTAACACCATTCTGGCCGACAGTACGTAAAATGGATCTTTCCAGAGTCTGCTATTATAGACTACTACCCATCCTCTCATCTTCTAGAAAGTTTGGTAAGTGATGGAGCAAACAGGTGTGAGTTTGCCACCCATATATTCTGAGGTCATCTCTAAGAACATACATCATCAGTCTTCCTATATAATAACACCACTGGCAAGAATGTGTCTAGACACTTTACATCGTACCACTCAAATCAACCACCTCCCCCCTCTCCCCCACTCCCCTGTCCTCCCACCTGCCCCCATTTAGGCAAAAGGGAAAGAAGGAATTTTTTATGTAACTTCATGGCTTTACAATAATTCCCCAAATTCTCAATCTGTAAGCTTCACTGAGAAAATAGATGTGGAGGAAAACCTACAACAAATGTCATAATCTTGAAACAGATGTTTTGACATCATTTATGATTTTATATAAATCTATAAATACAGAAATCCACAGCCAACATAACAAGTAAATGTCAAAGAGTTCAAAATCTGCCACATGAGGTTCCCTCGAAAATGATTTTCCTCACACAAAATAATTCAATATTCAGTTTAAAGGGATCCGGTAACTTTGTCTCAGATTCTGAAACAAAATTCTGGATTTAGCTCG